>JAANSK020010356.1:0-18502 GCA_011763485.2 Isoetes engelmannii
TGAGTAATCTGCATGCCATGGAGCTTGCATGAAGGCATTGCCAATGTAAATTTTAATGTAAATGAATGAAATATGTATAGTCTCTGCTCATGAAATTAATGCTAAATTTTTGTTTTTTATGAATGATTTCTCTCTATGTAAAACTTCAATTTTTTCGCTACATCACTCCTTGAAAATAGCTGCTTTCCACATTACTGCATGAGACCCAAACACAAGAATACGGCCCATTTTTTACAAATGCGACTTTTGAGTTCCTTGGCTATTGCATCACACCCCAGAGTGTCTCAAAATCCCGAAAAAGTCAGCGTTGTTTTAGAGTGACAAACACCTTCTTCCGTCCGAGATGTTCAATGCTTCCTTGGATTTGCTAACTTCTATCGGCATTTTATTCGGGACTATTCGGAGATTGTCCTTCCTTTGACCCACCTCACATCAAAGGATGTGCCATTCGAATGGAGCATGGAAGCAGAATCCGTTTTAGTGACCTTGAAGCATGCTTTCACCACGGCACCAGTCCTTGCTCATGCAGATCCTTTGCGCCCTGATTTTGCTCTGGGTAGTATTCTGTCATAGGAGGGGGATGGCCATGAATTGCACCCGATCGCGTATCACTCAAGTTCCAGGCTGCTGAGATCAACTATCTAATTTATGACAAGGAATTGTTGGCAATAGTTAATTCCTTTGAGGAGTGGAGACGTTTTTTGGAAGGATTTCCTCATAAGGTCACATTATATACAGATCATCGAAACCTAAAATATTTTCAGTCTGCCCGGGTACTCAACCATCGCCAGACACGGTGGCATACTCAAGTGTTATCACGGATTGACTTTATGATCAAGTACCGGCCGAGACCTCTCCAAGAAAAACCGGATGCCTTGTCTCGACGCTCCTACCTTGAGCCTAAGCCAGGTGATCCCCCATTTGATCAGCAATCAAAGGTCATGCTCGGACCTGATCGATTCCAGCTTATGGCTATAACTATGTTCGAGAGGCCTCATGATACAACCTTATTGGAGTCAGACAGGGCAGCTCTCCCCTCAGATCCATTGGCTCAGGATATCTCTTCACATCTTGGTTCTGCATCCTCTTCTCAGCAAATGCGGACAGATTATGATCATTTGAGACATGTGATGGACTCCTTTTTCATGGCAACCTTCTATATGTTCCGGATGGTGCGTCTAGACTTCAGGTTCTTTCGGCTTGCCATGACTCACCCATGGCCGGAAACTTTGGAGTAGCCAAGACTCTTGAGCTCATTAATCGGGACCATTGGTGGCCTGGGCTCCGCCGCTCTGTTGAGGCTTTCATTCGTTCTTGTGATATCTGCTGTTGAGCAAAGGTTCCGAGACATCTCCCTCATGGTCTTATTCAGCCACTGCCTGTTCTAGATGGACCTTGGAAGAGTATCTATGTGGATTTTATTCCAGAACTGCCTCTCTCTCGGGGTCATGATGCCATCATGGTCGTTGTTGATCGCTTCTCCAAGATGGCTCATTTTATTCCTGGCAACATCACCATCACCAGCGAAGGAACATCTGATCTCTTTCTTCATGAAGTAGTCCGACTTCATGGATTGCCCGACACTATCATCAGTGATCGAGGACCTCAGTTCGTCACTGGATTTTGGAAGAGACTTCTGAAGCTATTATATATCGACCATTCTTTGACATCTGGTCATCATCCGAAAAGTAATGGACAAGCAGAACGTACTAATCAGACTTTGGAGTAGTATCTGAGGTGTTTTATCAGTTATCAGCAGGATGATTGGGTCGATTGGCTTCCGTTAGCTGAGTTTGCCTATAATAACTCAGTACATTCCTCCATTGGCCAGACCCCGTTCTTTCTTAACACTGGCCAGCATCCTCGTTAGTCTTTTGACGCCATCAAATCCGACTCTGTCAATCCCAGTGCTGAATCTCGAATTGAGAAACTCCACGCTCTCCAATCAGATCTTCAGCACCATCTTCTTCAGGCACAGGAACGCTATCGACATTATGCTGATCTGCATCGTCAGGAAGCTCCTGTTTTCCATGTTGGTGACCTTGTCTGGCTCCTACGTAGGGACCTCCCTAATACACGTCCCTACAACAAGCTTGACTATCGTGGCCTTGGTCCTTATCGGATCACGGCTCAAGTCAGTGATGTTGCATTTAGGCTTGAGCTCCCTCCAACTGTTCGGCTACACCCAGTCTTTCATGTCTCGGTACTGAAGCCGTATACGCCTAATCCCTTTCCAGATCGAGTCTTGCAGCCGCCTCCACCAGTGGAAATTGATGATTATGAGGAGTTTGATGTTCGCGAGATTCTGGACTCTAAGTTCCTCCGTCGACGACTGTATTACTTTGTTGACTGGGAAGGATACTCTTCAAGTGATCGAACCTGGGAACCGGCCGAGAACCTGAGCAATGCTCCCGACAAAATCGCAGAATTCCACCAATGGTATCCAAATAAGCCAAGTCCAAGTACTCCGGCACCAGCTCTGAGAACTCGGCGCCGTCGTAGGAGGGGGATGGTGTGACAACCATATGAATATTCGTACTATACGAGCATTATACTCGTATGTACAAAAAATGGTTCGTCACACGAATGCAAAAAGATAGTTGCATGGTTGCATGGGGCAGGACTCAAACTCACAACCTTCTAGTTGCGAACCACATACCTTAGCCAAGTGCATTACCTATTCTCATTTGGTGGTATCCTCCTGCATCTTCGACATATGCGTGATGGCTTCCATGAAATCCTAGAACATTCTGGAACCTACGTGCATGTGCGACATTTTGCAAGATCTCATCCGTTGGAGTGGCACGATCTGGACCATATACATATATATAGAGGAGCCTCATTCTTGTCGAACCATTCCGGTGCAACGCCAGTCTTGAGCCTTCTAGGCATCTGTCTTGCATTCTTGCTCGCCTTTGGGCCATTGTATTTCTGACCTCTTGATCATATATCAGATTCTTGCCGATTGTTCGCGTATTTCTTACGTATTTTTCATGTATTTCCCTTGTTCTTCGCGTAGGTTAATGACAACTACCGGCCATGGTGAAAGGGGATCGAAAAACAGACGAAGAAAAGAGATGAATCGATTAGCCAGAGCGATGAGAGCGGAGGCGCGAGGGAGCCACAAGAACAGAGTAGTAAGAAAAAAAATCCTTAGGATGGTATTTCTATCAGGCGAAGGGGCGCATTGACGGGGGCAGCTGTCTGTGCGAAGGCTGATGTGGCAAGTGGCGGTTGGTGTCAAAAAGAGTGATGATGAAAATAAATGGGCGACTGAGGTGGCGAAAATGACAGGAAACAAATTTAAGGGTGGAAAGAAAAATGGTGATGTGGCAGTGGTGACGTCAGCAAGTAAAAAAAAAAAAAAAAAAAAAAAAAATATTGTGTACCCCATCGTGTAAAGAGTTGTGAAGAAAATCGTGTAAAAGAGCGTGCCGAGTAGAAAATCGTGGAAGAAGTCGTATGGGTGAGAGCTTGCATGAAATCGTGTGTGGGGATTTGTGGGTGAAATCATGCATGGAAGTGTGAAAGAAAATGTACAAGAAGTCGTAAAATGAAGCGCGGCGGAATCATGAAGGTGAAAAGTCGTATGCGTGATCGTGTAAGAAATCGTGAGAAAAGACAGGGGGCAAATTGTGAAAAAGTGCGCGTGTGGGATCGTGCAAAACGTTGTGCGAAAATTGTGGACCATGAACAGGTGCAAAAGAAGGTAAATCAAGTGCAGAAGATGAAATAGGATCATATGTCTTAAAATTAGCAGAAGCTGTAGTGAATTCAGGTGAAGTAGGTAACGCTGAAGTAGTGGCATATGGATTATCAGTGTTCTTAAGAATGGGTATAACTCAAATCAATAGGGGAAGTATCATAGGATGATCAGAAAGGAAAGAAGAAGCAGATGACAGATCAGGGTCAGCAGAATTGGAGGCAGAAGCAAGTGAGATGACATCAACGCGGTAGGAGTTGTGGAGCTGAGGGTTGAAAAGTGTAGCCAGAGCCTCCTCATTCTACAGATTGTTGTTTGCTCATGGATCTGAAGCAGGTGGTGAGCTAGTGGAACAAGAAGCAACCATAGCCGTGTCATTCTCGGGATCGCTATCAGAAAAGTGGCCCTCCTTGTGCTCCACCGAAATGATTCTACCCGTCATGAGATCAAGCGTTGCCGTGTATTGTGCATCTGAAATATTGAGGACATCCTTTTGCCAGTTGTGTTGTCTTGCAGCTTGCGAAGAAAAGGTCTACCAACCAGCATCTCGTACTCGAGGGTCCTGCTCAGGCTGCAGTACCCCGAAGTCTAGTGTGAACTTGAGGTCGCCTATATGAAGCTCGATGTTCTTGGCTATGCCTTGAGGACCAATTTGATATCATAAGCCGGCAGGTGCAAGTACTGCAGAACCAGGCGCCTCTTCAATCTATCAATGATGAAATTAACCGTGCTACCCCCGTCAATTTGAACCTGATTAATCTGGTGCGTGCCAACGTAAGCATCCATCGTGGGAGTAGACGTGCCCACTGCACCCACCAGTACTGTCAGGAGGGGATCCGAAGAAGAAAAAATGGCACATATGCAATGGAGGGTGGAGAGGTTAATGGGGACTTGGTGTGTTGGAATGTATGTATGAGTTCGACTGGAAGAGAGGTGAGTGAAAGTTGGGGGACTTTGAGAATTTAGAAGATGGTGGACAATGGGAGATGTAATTTGGTACTGGTGAGGGCCTCTTGGACCTCCAGAGGCACGACAGGATTTGATGGTAGGGGTACCTCCGAGGTCGTGGTAAATGATTCACTGGCTACTGGAAAGTATGAGCGGCAGCTGGTAGATCAGCAGGTTCCTTCCCTTTGCGTGCTCTTGTAGTTGCAAAAACCGCCTCAGGTGCCATGCCACTTTGAGTGAAACGTTGCTTAAGTTGACGCAACCGCTGTTGGGACTTCACACCAAGGTCTTCGATATTAGGCACGGGCGTAGTGACAAGAACCATAATGGGGTTAATGTCCCTTACTGGCACTTCTGAGATCCAATTAGAAGGGCATGGCGTCGGTTGGACTCATGAGTGTTACCTGATCCAACAAATGAATAACCTGCTGTTCCACTAGCCATGGTTGTTGAGGTCGTGGTGCAGGAGGTCCTAGATTGAAAGATAAGGGGTGCCTTGGAGCACGACCCGGGTTACCTTTAGCCTTCCAGAGTTGATCGGGAAATATGCGAACATGAGCAACTTGGTTGGTGCCTGGAATCTTGACTTGCACCATCGGCAACTGAGGACAATCTGTCATGACATGGCCGTTCTGATCACAATGGAAGCAAGAGACACTACGGTTTTCTCTAGAAGTGGATGGTTGGGTTGCAGCCGCATTAGTATTTCGAACTGAAAAGTTGGAGCCAAAAGAAAGAGGCTGAGGAGTGTTGCATTCTTCTGTTGAGTGATTATTCATATTGCACTCGAGCACCCATTAAGGCATTGGACTTAGTTACATGATGGCCAGACTCTGAACAGTGCTACACCAAATGTGACTCCTTGTAGGAACAGATCGTACTGGTTGTGGAGGCACAACGTATGTGGACAGCATGTGAGAAGTTTCCTCAGCAACAGGAGTGCGTGATGTAATGTTGACAAACTGGTTGGTAGCCTTTACAGCATCCTCAACGGTCTTTGGTCCTTGAAGCTCTACGTAAACACGAATCTGCTAGTTTAGGCCCTGCAAGAACCAAGCCAGCAGCTGGCTGCTAGATGGAGTCTAATAGTAAAATACGATCGGCGAACTCGCAAGACGACTCAAATGGTTTCTGTTGTTGTTGTGTTAATTGTGTGAGCAATTGTGAATCATCCTCCATGTAGCTGTAATGAATCAAAACGATCTGGCGCATGAGAATTCAGTCTTCATTCCAGGTATTCTTATTGACAAGTAGCCATTCTTTAGTTGACCTTGGAGAGTGGTGTGAAGAGATGAAATCTTAATAAGGGATCTTGGTGACCATTTAAAACAACCAACGAATCGAACTCCATTAGATGAGCTGCTGCACTCTGCTCAGTGGAGGGCTTTCCATGCAAGGTGCCGAAGATTAGATAGTTGACCTTGACCTTGGCTACTGCAGCAGCCACTACAACCTAAGGTATTGGTGTTAGAGTCGGAATCAGTTGAGGGGCCTGAGCGAAAGATGAGTGCAGAAGGTGGTGGAGCAGCATGTACTAAATAGTAAAAAGGAGGTAGTGTGGAATGCACTTGTTGCTAAGAGAATGGATTGGAGGGTATATATTGAGGAGTTGAAGTGTGCTGATAGGAAGAAATCAGAACATAGTTAGGGACATGAATATAAATGGCGGGTGCTGGGGTGGTAGAAGCAGGAATCAATGCCTGTATATAGTGAACAGGTTGAGGAGCAGCAAAAGGTTGCTGAACTGGAGCTGAGGCCAACTGTTGAGAGAGAGCAGGTGGCGGAAGAGAGTAAGCGTCAAAAAAGAAAGGTTGTTCAGGAGGATACAAAGGTGGAAACCATTCTGGAAATTGATGTGGAGTGGGCTTAGGTGATGGAGCAGGAGTCACGGATGCATAAGCAGGAGTTGGCACTGGAAATGGTGCAGGTCGATTGAGTGGGGAGGATGGAGCAGTTTGTGGCTTGAGAGCTTGAGCAGCAGAGTTCTATTGCTCTATGCGTCGAAGATACCTTTCCATTCTAGAAGAGGCTTGTTGCAAAACGTGATATGTAGTAAACTTTTGATAACTCATGCAAGATCAAAGAACAAACTGAGACCCGGCATACGGCGCCAGTGTTAAGATGGCCAAGGTCCGGGCAGAAGGGCTTGAGCAGATTTACTGAAGTCAGTGATCTTGGATGCTCAAGTGATATGCCTGATGCAATGTCACACGGGATTTTTAGAAAGTTTAAGGGAAATGTGCAAACTCGGGAAGAAGATTCTTGAAATTAGAAACATTTAAACAACTCAATGAACACTCAATGAAATTTGGACAACTCAATGAATCCGGGAAGAAGGTAATAAAACTTTATTCACTCATGAACAGAAAGATACATCTCCACATGGAGGTAATACATCAAATTGAAGAAACACAGTACATGAAATAATCTCAAGGCAGAATTGGACAAAAAACTGTCTGCAACTAAGGGCGCGATCAAGACTTTCGGGCCTTTCTTTAATCTGGAGCAGTTGCTTTTATAGAAGGCAGGAGCGTCATCTGAAGATGGCTCACTCCTGTACTTGAAGATGGAGAGGAATCTGTACTTGGAGATCGGTACCAGCAAAATCGGGTGTGGCGCTAGCTGGGCTCGTAATCGCCGTCACTCCTCGAAAGCTCATTTAACCCCATGAAGGTACACCTCAACATCTGCTGCTTATGGTGTTTCATGATCAGCCTCAGAGATGAATGGAGCTTCACTTTTCCGCTTTTCTATTTTAAAGTGTACAACCTTTCACTTCATCATCCTTATATCTACTTCTTGCATAAGAAGACATCAGGATGCTCAAAATTATGTAGTATCAGCAATATTAAGGGTACCAATATTAAGGGTACCTTCACACCCGGCGTTAAGTTAATATTAAAGACACTTTACGACACTTTATGTTAAACGTTTAGTTAAATATTTAAGACACTTTATGTTCGAACCAAAGTTAAGTTAGCTTTCCGTTAAGACTTTAACTTAATAGAACCAATAAAATGTCTTCGCACCAAAAAAAGAAGTTATTTTTTGTTAACTTAAAGGCAAAAAAAAAAAAAAGTTATTTCTTATATACTTATTTTAAGTTAGTGTTAACTTAATAGTAATGACAATCTATTCGCATATGCCTCCGTTAAGTTAATGTTAACCTAATATTATTGCCAATCCCTTCCATGGTTACTCGGAACCTGAACTAATTGCAGATGTTGAGCTTGAGAGGTAACTATTGAGAGGTCTTAGGGAAAGTACCTGTTCCAGTAGCTTTGAATCATCAGATTCATCCCTTGCTGTTTCTGAAGAAGCAGCTTCAAGAGGTCTACAAGCAGCCCGAGCATCCTCATGACCTGTAGCAGCCTCATGACCCTAGCACGAGCGACAGCTCCACGATCTCCGATTGCAACTCCATAAGCAGCTCAAAAGGAGGCATTCTGCTCCCCATAGCTTGACCTCTGTTAAAATGACCTATTTAATTATACACTCATTTTAATTTTGTGTTAACATCGGGTTAAATTTTCTAACTTAAAATAACTTGGTCTGAAACGCGTTTAGGTTAGTAATTTTAGGTTAATAAATTTAACGTTATGCCAATTAATTAACTTAACGAAACACTAACTTAACTAGTAGTGTGAACAAATAGCCGTTAAAATAACAAATTTAGCCTAACCTAAAGGTTGGTGTGAAAGTAACTTAAATGCAATAATAGTCATGTATTAAATGCCCTTGCGGCGTATAAAAATTGTGAAGGAATGGGCGACAATAATGGAGCTCCGATGGTTTCAAAACTAGGTATTAGCGTCCCAACTACTCAAAACTAGTTTAGAATATGGAAAAATTCATCCAAAATATACTTAAGTAGGTTGCTGGGAGGTACTTATTCCTTTCCTAGATCTTTTTTTTCCTCTAGGGCCCTGTAGAGAATATGCAATCTAACATGGGGATAGGACCCAATGCTTAAAATTCTATAGTATCAACAATATTAAATGCAACAATAGTCATAGTCATGTATTAAATTCACTTACAACATATAAAATTGGTCAATGAATGGGCGACAATAACATAAATATGGAGCTCCTATGGTTTCAAACTAGGCCTTAACCTCCCAACTAGCCAAAGGTACTTTAGAATATGGAGAAAGTCATCCAAAATATACTTAATCCTTTTCCTAGATCTTTTTCCTAGGGCCCTTCATGGAATATGCTTGATGAATATATGGAGCAGGAGGAATCCTAGCCGTTTGCGTTGAACTCAATTTTTTTTTTCTTATGTAGACACTCCCTCACACGATGATTAATGGTATAAATCTTCTGGTAACATATTTGATACGACACCCTTTCACCTACAATGGGCCTGTCCAAACGACTTTCCACGAGGGTCCCTTTCGATTTACTCATACTCAACTGAATAACATCAGTTGAACTTGTTTGTTCTAGCATGGGGATAGGACCCAATGGGCAATACTAGTGTTAAATGTATGTTCTTGTTGAACAATCCAAACGGCGGTACGCCTCTCGACTTCGTCAAAACCACACATTGGAAGTGATCGAGTAAGGTGGTCCAGAGCGCCAGACTGATTCTAGCCAAGTTATTTCACTGCAACGGACATATAAAATTACTTCCATGGTTGCAGATAAATAGATGGGGGGTGATGTGTGGAGCGTGTTAGTGAATATACTTTGGTCCGTTTTCCTTGTCTGTTATAAAATCTGGTGATTCTGTAATGTGGTAGCTATCACAAGTTGAACATGAATATCCTTGAACGCCACTTGTCCCCTGTCCTTCACAGCCGTACCTATCAACGGCTACGATCCTTCACCCCAGCATGGAGCGGTCTTGATATCTCTATTTTTAGCGGCTTCGATGCTGAGGTTGTCCACCGTGGCCGAATATCAGCCATTCGTATATTCTTATTTGGGAGAATGCTAGTTCTTCGTGTTGTATGGAGACTTACTAGTAGTACAAACAAGTAGGGAAGCTGCCTTAGTGGAAAATCCATGGATCGGGATATTTCTGTGCCTTTGCTCCACAGCCAAGTGGTTCCAGCTTGTTCCATTCGTGATTGTGAAGGTCTCGAAATTGAACATACAGTCCTTTGTAAAATTTCAAGGTTTCAATACCATAACGTGCGGAAAGAAGAAGCATTTGCCGCGGATTCACCTCATGAAGGTTTGTTCCCAGTCAAAATGCTTTCGATGTTTTTATCTTTGTTGTACTACGCATTTATCAGATTTCCTGGGAATCGACGGGGATGCTAATTACGTGCTCAAAGTACCAGTAGATTTGCCAGAATAATGGGCTTTTTGTCAAATGCAAGGAGTTGAATCTACTGCTCGCTTGCTTGAGTTTTGGCATGTGCATCAGAGCTTGGAAATAAGTGAAAATGATGTCATTAGTCATTAAAAAGGAACTTATCCGACCTCTTTTGGACAGAGCAAACTTCCAGATTACATTTTCTCTATAGCTGCATGGTGTACAAGTTTTTTTCCGTAACTTTATCCTTTCAATACTTTTATGTTAGTATATAATCTGAAATAGTCAGGGACGTTTTTCGAAGGATTTCCTTAGTCCACTCTTTTGCTAGTTTCTATTCACTTAGCTTTGATTTAACCATTTTCGCTTAATGCTAATAGTTGTGGGAAATAATGAATTGTAGAACATTTATTTAACCAGGAATGCGAGAATACAACCGTAAACAGATTGAAGCAATAACTATGTTTGAGGAAGTTGAGCATCTGGGAAAGTATAAGGAAGATAGTAAGCCCACATCTGGCGATAGAGATGCAAGATACAGTAAAAGACGGAGTGAAGATTTTGCTGTAAATGCATCTAATGTAGCAAATGTTATCCTCCTTTTGCTCAAGGTATGAAATTTCGTATCTCCAAATTCAACATGTCTGATGTGCACTGGATTCCATTTGCATCACTGAGAAGCACAGTTCACTAAACTTTTTTTTATGAGGAACTGCCCGTTTGAATCTCAGAAAATTGGCTGATTGCATGATTGCCTTGGTTTTTTGTGGTTGGAATGTTCCAAGTGCCCAAATTTACGAATATGCGAGGCAATTTATATAAAAAGTATACAATCGTTTAATGAGTGAGTCAGAAACTAAGTCTGATATATTCCCCTGAACTCTGAGGCGTGCGGCTATAGATACTCTTTAGCATGCTTTGCGCATAACTTTTGTCATCAGTGTGATCTAACTTTTGCTGGTTTTGATTCATGTAAGGTATATGCCACAGTGGAGAGTCGCTCTTTGGCTATTGCTGCATCAACTTTGGATTCTTTGTTGGATCTACTAGCTGGTGGTGTCCTGTTGTTCACTCATTGGTCAATGCGGCGGACGGATAAATATAAATATCCTATAGGAAAGCTGAGAGTGCAACCTGTGGGGATCATTGTTTTTGCAGCTGTGATGGCCACACTTGGTATATTTTTCATGAAGTTATTAGCCAGAGTTTTTGTCATGTAGTGTTGGATAGAGGATGTCTGCTGATTTGATGATGAACCTTCTCTTGTATATTCAATGCATATGCTAGTGGGTTTTTCTTATTCAATAAATATGCCAGTAGATCATTTACGCTAATTTACAGGTTTTCAGGTGCTCATCCAAGGTGTGGAGCAGCTGATTGAAAATGACAGCTCAATGAGGTTAACACATATTCAGCGTATATGGCTTATTACAATCATGGGAATTGCCATTGTTGTAAAGCTTGCGCTTTATATCTACTGTAGGACCTTTAAAAATGAGATCATCCAAGCTTATGCAATGGTAATTTTTTTATATGTATTCAAGCTTGGGAAAACATGCGTCGGCTGACCCCATTTTTGTCCTTGATAGGATCATTATTTTGATGTAGTGACAAACGTAGCAGGTCTTGCAGCAGCTCTCCTTGCTGATAGGTTTTTCTGGTGGATTGATCCTATTGGGGCGATTGGTTTGGCCCTTTATACTATTATTAATTGGTCCAGGGCTGTGTACGAAAATGCTGGTACCTGGTTTCGCTGCTTATGCTTTTCATAACATTAATCTTTGTTTACAATATGCTATGAAATGCTGCAGTTGCGTGTACGTTATGAAATGTTGCACTTGGTACGTAAGAAACTAGTAATGCTTGTATTCGACCTGAAAGTAAATGTTTATTTGAATGTTTATTTGAATGTTTATTTGAATGTTATTGATATGCATCCTGTGAAGCACGTGTTTATGGTTTATGGATGTATTACCTTCTCTTAAATCTCTGGTGGTTATGATTTTTTATAGAGTCTTTAGTTGGGAAGTCGGCTCCACCAGAAGTGATCCAGAAGCTGACTTACATGGCTCTACATCATCATCACGCAATAAGGCGCATTGATACTGTTCGAGCATATACATTCGGTTCCTTGTACTTTGTTGAGGTATCTCCAGGTCAATCATTTGATTTATTTCTTATTTAAATGCTAATGCATTTTCAAAGGTCTAGCTAGCACATACCTTTTAGAATTTGTTCTTCTGCTGTTGGTTGTCACAATTAATGTGGATGTGTTGCGCTCATTATTTATTGCATGTGAATATTTCTTTTTTCCTCAGGTGGATATAGAATTACCTGAAGACATGCCTTTAAAAGAAGCTCATGATATAGGGCAGCTATTACAGGACAATATAGAAAAGCTTCCCGAGGTGGAGAGAGCCTTTGTACATTTGGACTTTGAGTCTCAACACAAGCCAGAACATCAAAAGAGTTTTCTGGATTAGTGGTGCAATGGGAAAACTTACATGGGAGAGAATTTCTGGAACAGTTTTGCTGCATGTGAGACCCCTGTGCAAAGGTATGGTGTAAGATAAATATTGTGGCGGTCTGCTGTCACAGGTGGAAGCAGATATCTATTATTATCGCTTCATTAGAGCTTGCCGAAACAGGGTATGCATTGGGGATGAGAATGTGAACGACAGACCCAGTGATACCATGACAGTTGCAATTTGGTTGCAATCTGTTAAACCAATTCATAAATCTGCTCAGAATGTGAGCAGTTTCTTGAAAAATTCAATATAAGATCCATCTTTACGATCGAATTTGATTCTTATTAAAAATAAAGATCCAATTTATTATGTGGGTAGATATGGAATTTTATGTTAAGAGGAAAGATATGGTGAATGCATGGCAGTAATTGAGCTCCCTATATTACTTTTCCAACTTTGGAAAGATCCTATTTGTTTATTCTCTACAAGATGAACATCCAACCACACAAGTTTATGCTGCAATTTTGTTATGCCATGCCATGCCATGCAAACTATGTGAATTCGACCCTTTTTTTTTAACAAACCAAGCTCAACGTTGCTAAATATAAGAGATTGTGTGCATTTGACTAATTTCCATTCCCCTTCTCTTTTTTTTTTTCTTGCCTTTGCCCGCTTTTTTTTTTTTTCCTCTTTATTTTTTTTTATTTTAGCACGCAAGCCCAACCAAGCCTACCTTTTCTGCAATTCTAACCTATCCATGTGTCTCTTCCCATGTCATCAAAATCCGTCTCTTCCCATTCATCAAAATCCAATGTGGCATCATCAAAATCCAATGTGGCAAAAGTATTGCCGTTAGATCTTTAATTTTACACATCAATGGCCACGATAATTAGAAAAGGCAAGCGTTATAGATTTCTGCTGTTTCACACGGTGGCACACTATTTCTTCCACCTGTATCCAAGTTTCGATTCCCTGAGCTTCATTCAGATTATTGTCATGCATTGCCCTGCTATATTTTTGGAGAGTGTTTCTCGAGTATAGGCATTTTTCCTCATCACTTTATTTGGGTTATTTTTCCTTTATGGCTTTTATAATCGCCCCTTTGCTGGCGATGGGGAGATGGCAAAACCCTATTTTAGGGCTAATGCTTGAGGGCTGAAGATGGTTCGTATTTGGGCTCCAGGTCCTTCTTCAATCTGCCCCAATTTGTTGATCGGCTGGCATCCATTCCGGCATCTTTGGTACAGAGGTCATCCAATCTGCCATGTCATCTATCTGCATTGACTCTGTAGCAGAAGTAGAAAATTTCCAAGGTACAGAATGTGAAGAAACGGCTTGATGAGGACCTAATTTCCCTCTTTGTGCGAGACATCCTTCAAGGATCAGAAAACTCCTATGATTGAGGTAAGGAACACCTAACAAGATAGTGTCTTTTGATGATTCCTTGGCCTTCACTTTATTTTTTCAAGGAAAATGTTGGGTCGTGGTTAGCATTTAAGGAACATTTTCATGGCCAATCTTTTACTGCAAGCTACTGTTCCTAATAGATTTCTGTAGATAAACGCCTTGCAAGCGAAAGGGCTAGTTCCTAACATTTTTTTATGGTAAAACAGGAAAATGCAAATGTGGTACCAAATTGTCTGCCAAGGAGTCCTCACATGAGCGCACTAATAAATGCCAAGTGTAAAAGGCGCCAGAATATGTTTCTAGAAGCCAAACTCCAGAAAAGAAGTTAATCATATCAATTCAAAAGGCAAACGAGAATTATGAAAAAGATAAAAGAACGACAGCTTTCAGTGTAATGCTGTCAAACTTCTCCAGGTAGTATCTTATTTCAAGAAACTCATTCTTTCACTGATACACATGAAGACCTGCAAAAGCTCCCCTACTAAGCACCCATATGTCTCTTGCCTATTCCGGAAGGTAAGAATGGACGGTTTTCCTGCTGAAATTGGGCCCCTGTGAAACGGTTCAGAGGCCTGCAAGGTGTCAAAAAGATATAAAACGTTTAAGTTCATTTAGTAGGCTGCACCATTTCATCTTCTAGCGCCCAATTCCCAACTTTGGCACATCAAGGGGCAAGTATGATTGGCAAATTGAACGGACAAATAGACCTCCTGAAGGAACCAGGATTAATTCTTGAACATGCCCACAAATAGTTTCTTTAGATGTCAGGTATTTAAATGGACCATCTATATAGAGCTATCCGCTAAAAGTATATAAGGATTTTCTGAACATCTCCACAGACCGGAGAAAATGTTTTTCTTGCTTGAGGCATCTCTTCTTTTCTGCGTGCTCCAGGTGTTTCTAAGTGCCTCGCCAGCCAGAATTTGTCGGGCAGAATGGTGTTCTTGAATGAAATGGTTATGGCAAAATGCTTGGAAACCCATTCCGTTCTATTCAGTAAGTTCTCTCACTTTGCTCTTTTATTTGTTGCAAATAGTTCCTCATAAACTTTAGATTTCAATATTCACTTGCAGCTTACAGTATGTAGCTCAAAACATAGTCTTGGATGCTTCTGGAATAGTTGCTTTTGGAACAGGATAACATCTGACCATCCTTCCGCAGGTTTCAGTACCTAGCCCAAAAAATTAGTCTTGGATGCTTCTGGAACAATTGCTTTTGGAACAAGATAACAGCTGACCATCCTGTGTAGATCTTCCAAATACTGTTTTGACTTCCATTTAATGTGTTCACTTGGAAAAATAGAAAACAATATCTCTAACTCTCGTCATGCCAGGGCTTATGTATTTGAAAAGAGGTAAAGGTCATTTACAACATCATGAGCACTTGAAATGAATATATGCATGGTACAAATGTTGAAGCAGTTGTTGGACCTGGAAACTTTGACAACAGTGACCTTTCTAGAATGGTCAACAACTGATGCTTGCTTTTCTGCACATATGCGACATAGAGCCTATTGCTGAGACAACATCATTTTTACTTTGCGCAGAGGGTCATCTTTGGACATTTGAATGTAGAATTCGTGACCAATGCCATGTTGTAGTATAGCATCTTTTCTAAGTGTTTATCTCCTATGTTTTATTCGTTTTCAAGAAGCTACCTTGCTGCTGGATCATGCACATTGTAATAGTTTCTCTCACTATACTATTGCAGAGTGGTTTGTAGTGCAAGTTTTTCCATAAGTACATATTCATGGCATTTGGCCCAACTTGGCTCCACACGTTCATGTTTTGTCACGTCAAAAAGGGTTGTCTAAGGACTCTGTTCTACTCTTGAATCAAATTTTTCTTCATGTTAACACAGCAGCCTGGAGCATATGTAGCTACTCGCCGTATCTTGTGTTTGAATAGGGCAATCTTACATTTTAGATGCTTTCTGTTCTGCAACCTGACAAGATTTGAGGCAATTTATGCAGAATGTAATCATAGCCCCTTTTTTTGGGTTGCCCGAAGGGCATACCCTTTGTAAGGATTAGCCAGTAGGTATAATGCCGTGAATATGCCAATGTGATGATCGAGATTTCAGGAGAGGCAAGAATATGCTGGGTTTGTACTAAATGAAGGGTGAGTTGATAATTTTTGCTCTCCCGCAAGCGAACCGTCGGATAAGCTAAAGCTTTTTCAAGCAAGGAGACCCGTCGATGCTCAGAACTGATCCTTGCAGATGCATGCGAAGTGCAAGTTATCAGCTGTATCGATTTCTCTCAGTTCTTTCTCAATCCATCGACGCTTTCCTCCAACCCATTTCATTTTTTGCATCTGGGAGTAGGAACTTGGGAAGGGAGCTGCAAGCCGGAGATGCTCGTTTCTGCTTTTACGGATTATAGAGCCTAGTTACAGGGGTCGAAGAGCAGTTTAGTGTTGAAGGGGTGTTGGAAATATTCATGTCAATTATTCATATGAAGATATTCAGAGTACAGACACGTGCTAGATACTGGAAGATCACGCTACTGTGAACATGCAATTAATATTTGCTAATTAGTAGTTGTGTACAAGGTTCATGGTTGAAGAAGGCTACCATGTATTATTTGGTGAAGCACGTTACCATGGTGAAGCACATTACCAATGGTTCACAAAATATCAGGAATATATATAAAAGGAAGTTTATGGGTGTTACGATATCCATCGGTGAGATATCTTGAGCCAATCTTGGCCGTTTGTTTGTGGGGAGGACGACGTTCTCCATCTTTTGTGTTGCTTTCAAACCTCTATACTTTCTCCATCTTTTGTGTTGCTTTCAAACCTCTATACTTTGACTACAAGGTAACGTGGAAAGAGCATTTGAATGCGCAGATGCTTCTGCCTTATTTAATTGGAGCTTCTGCCTTCCCAACTTGGTAACTACTTCTCACAAGTAACTATTTTGCTTCCTTTTAAGGTAAGGAAACGTTGCCTAGTCGATCAGGTCGCAACTGGAGGAGTAGCAATTTTAATTCATTTATGCTATTTGCAGGTTTTGTTCTCAATCGTTGTTTGGGGCTGTATCGAATTTAAAGTCACTTCCATCCTCTAAGCTGCTATCATGCTGAATTGGCATAATGACAACGTATAATAAAGCTTTTAGGATTGATTATATCCTTATGTGCATGGCGGAACACAGCATATTGTGTTCAACAAAATACAGCGGATTTTGAAATAGCATCCAAAAGACGGATGCTTTCGGAGTAGCACAACACTCAATGGAGGGATTTGTTAAAGGCTCACATTTCATGAATTATTTATCATGCTCTTTAAGCTGATCTACAAATTTTTCAGATGCAAGAACTTGAAATGCAAGGTGGGCAAACTAATTACTTATGTTGTCGGTGTCTTCCTGCAGAATTGAAGAATGGGCCATGCATTATCACCTGATTGAAATATGCAATTACATATTGCTTATGCCTTCAGTGCCAGCAAATTATAGAATCTTCATTTGAATGACTTTGAATTGTGCAGACGTTACATAGTACAAAGACTTGTTATAATATATAGGTATGTTTATGTGTCCCCACACATGAGATAACGAATTAAATCTAGACCGTCGAACTTTTTTTTGATGAGGTGTCGGGTGGCAAGCCCTTGGATTTTAGATGGGGGCATGCATGGGCATGCATGGGGTCATGCACCCCATCTGGATGCCGTCGGATCAAAAGGGAAGGCGCGATCATGGCCGTTAATCCCAAGCACCCCCTTATTTTTTTTCCCACCCCAAGCAGCCCCCTTGGTGCAAGAAATCTCGGCCGTTGGATCAAAAAGGGTGGAAAATGGACGGTCCCGGAGAAGCCACCTCAAAAGCAGCCCCCCCCCCCTTTTTTTTGCCACCCCAAGCTGCCCCTTGGTGCAGAAAATCTCGGCCATTGGATAAAAAGGGGGAGGATAACCTGGCCACTCAATTTCTAAATAAAATTATTATTTATATTAAAATGGGTGAGGTGTCACCCTTATTAATTACTTATTAATTATAAGGGTATTGAGGTGTCACCCTTTATTTATTAAAAAGGTGGTGAGGTGGCACCACATTTATTATGAAGCTTCCTGGAAGCTTCAATTTAGCTCCTTGCCTTCAAATGGCCATATCTTGGAGTGGGGTGTCAAATTGAGGTGGGGCCCACGCCATTGGATTCCTCTCGTCGAGAACTTTCCAATGATTGGTGCCTTGGTATAGTTCCGGTGCAGTTGGAGCCAATGGGATAAAATGCAAAAAACTCATTGGAATCTTTGAATTTTATGATATGTATTGATCCAAGGGAATCTAAGAGAATCTTTATGGCATTTTGGAGAATTTTGAAGAATCTAAAGGGAATCTTTGTATGATCTATGAGAATCTACAAGGAATCTTGGGAAATGTATATGAATCTTGCACCGGTGATGGCTTGCAACCCTCCCTAGGACTTGGGAGAAAAATTGAGCAAGTGCCATGCGTGACCCTCTCCCCATCCACATAATCCGACATGTTTGAAGGAAGAAATACCTATGTGTTGGCCTGGAACCCAGGCCCAAGCCCCGCCTACGGCATCGTCGGGTCGACATGGTCCCTGCCGGCACCCCGAGTTGACCGGGCAGACCAGCCGAGGCCGTTCCGCACCCAACCGGAGCGCACCAGCAACCTCCATTCGCTTCCCTCCCAGCAATTTCAAGCACTTTTTAACTCTCTTTTCAAAGTCCTTTTCACCTTT
>JAANSK020010467.1:0-18502 GCA_011763485.2 Isoetes engelmannii
TTTAACCTTCCAGTGGCATAGAAGATTTGCGCACAGAGCAATGGTCATCCTGGAGAAAGCCTGGATGTATTGTGTCTAGGAAGATTACCCAATTAAATGAGCAATCGATAAGTTTAGTTGTAACATTCTCTGAGGGTTTTTTCACAGGGTCTATGGTTTATAAACATCTTGCTGACTTTCTAGGTATTTTTCTTCTCATTCACAACTTTTAGCGAGCATCTTCTGACATAAGGTGAGTTTTGAAGGACGTGTTGAATTGTTGAAGTCCGCACTAAAACCTCGCCATATGTTCGATCCTTTACTTTGTGTTGGGTATCACTCTTACCGAACATGTTCAGAGGTTTCCTTCGCTATAAGTATTTCATGCTTTGTGTTATTATTGCAGAAAGCAAGATATGAAGGCAGAAAGCTTGTAATTAAAACCTATGCATGGATATTGCATCAAAGTTAAACTTAAATAGAAAACTATGTAAGTCCACAGACATAATGTGTTCAATTGTGTCGAGTGCTATTGTTCCCTGTTCAACCGTCTTCTGGCTCTCTAAAGTGCAGGTTTCAGACTCATTTGTTCGTAACCCATCAAATTATTTTCAGATTGGACAGTCTGTCCGTGTAGTTCTAAAGGTTAAATCTTATTTTCGAATTGAAATTTCGTCTTTCATGTAAAGTGTTTTACTGATATGCTTCATCTGCAGGTTAATGAGCAAGACAACAAATTCCCATTGAGCCTGAAACAGTCTGACTGTTTCTCTGTCAACGCTTCTTTTCTCCAAGGATACTTTTTGGAAGAAGAAAAGGTAACTTTCTGCTGAAGATAGATCTTCTAATCCAGTTTGAATGTGGCATGAGTTTTGGGACATATTTATAAGTGCAGCCTAACTTTGCGGTTCTCCAGCATGGGCAGACAATCAAATGTACCAGACTCAGGAGTCTTCGAGTTGTGTATTTGCTGCTGCTATTACTGAGAAGAAGACATGCATATCCGAATGACAATTAGGTACATTCTAATCATCGGCGATTTTGGATGTGGAGATTTAGACCATTCTTCTATCCTTTATGACAAATTGCAAAAAGATATCATATGTCCTAGCAGTCATACAGCCACAACTTTGCTGACAGCTTGTGCAAAGATGAAAGATGTAAGGAAAGGTCAGAAAATTCATTTTCATGTTACAAACAATTGTGAACTTTTTTGTTGGCAGTGCCTTGTCGCATTTGTCTGTGCCTTGAAAGCTTGTGAAAACATAGCATCCATACGTAAGGGACGGCATTGATAAGGCAAAGGAGGATGGAGGAAGATAAATTCAGTGGTAGTGCATTAATTGATACGTATGGAAGATGTGGGTCACATGTTGAGCCACATGATGTCTTTGAGAGGCTGCCAGGAAATAGCTAGTGTCATGGAATGCATGCACTAGTTGCAGGACAGAGTGAAAATAATCTTGTGTTAAAAGCCCTGAGATGTTTTGAACAAATGCAGGTTGAGAATATAACTCCAAATTTTGTGAGCATGCTGAAAGCTTGTGGAAACATGGGATTGATAAATAAAGATCGGGAAGTACAAAGTGAGGTTGTGAAAGAAGGCATTGAAAGAGATATTGTTGTAGAATCGTCGACATGTATGTGAAATGTGGTGCATTTCTAGAGACACTTGAAGCCTTTAACAAGTGACCGGTGCAAGATGTTGTGTCTTGGAATGCATTAATTGCAGGATATGCTGAACAAGGACTAAGCGATGAAGCACTAAAATGTTTTGAACAGATGGAGATTCGTTTAGTATCTCCAAATGCCATCACGTTTGTGTGTGTCTTAAAAGCTTGAGTTAGAATAGAAGCCATAGAGAAGGGCCATAAAATACATGGTAAGTCCAAACATTTAGGACTAGTTAAATATTCTTTTATTGGAAATATTTTGGTTGAAAATGGAAGCAGAATTGAGCAGTTCCCCAATGAGTGTGATGATTTGAAAGATCCGCATGTGTTTGTTTGGATTTCTAATGCTTCTCTAGCTCCCAAAGGATTTGGGAGATCTGACTTTGGTGCTAATAAACATGATACCGTTGTCTCAAACTTGATCAAACAGTAAAACAATGTGGATTCTTTTTCCCCTCTTTATCTCGGTGGAGAAAATCTGTTTTGTTGATGAGGTTTATTGTGAAAAGTCTATTGAAATTATTTGCAGTTCCAAGGGATGTTCGTGATGATTTCAGAAATAGGACCAGGGAAGAATCTCTGTCTACAACAGATAAAGATGGACCGCTTTACAAAGATGGATGCTAGTTTCAGCAGAGCTTCCACCTAACCTCCATGGTGATTACAACCATGACATGCTTCCAGCAACTGTTATGACAAGATTGATTCTCAATATGGTTTACAGGAAACGACTTTGAAATCCAAACATATTCCAACCTGCTAGGCTCATGTATATTAGTCTGCAATTTTGATAAACTTTGGGTGACTTCAACTGAGTGCTATAGGTCCAGATATTCTCACTCAAATGACTGCATAAAATTATGTCGTAAAATTTTGCATAAAATTCAAAACTTTCTGGATAGAGGGATTTTTGTGGGTCCCAGCTATGGAGTAGTGCGTACAAAGAAGTGAGCGTAGAGGCCCTTTCATGGGCTTCCTCCTGTAGTTGCGGTATGAAAGGAGTACAGGGGTTTGCCATGGGTGGTAGGTATGGCCATCCATCCAGCTCGCAAAAAAAGAAAATATGTGTAGTTATGTGTCAAAGACCCTCAACCTCTATAATTGAGGATACAAGTGACAATTTATCACAATTGAAGGATATGATGCCAATTTAAGGATTTATAGATGTGCATAAATGTGATAAATGTGTTATATGCATATGGAATGTTGTTACATTCAGGAATTTTGTATACAAACAAATTTGGCAAGGAAATTTGAAAACAATATGATGCCCATGAAATAGCAACATAGGCACTTGGGCATGGTATGTCTTATAAAGCGAGATATGCTACATGTCAAACTTTACTCTACTATTCACTCCCTTTTGCCCCCACCTAACTCTTTTTCCCAGGCCTGCCCTATTGCTCCATATCCGACTCCAAATATGATAGTGGATGCACAGCTATATTTTGAGCTCGTTTAAAATTTCCAGAGATATCGAATATGATAGTGGATGCACAACTATATTTTGAGTTCGTTTAAAATTTCCAGAGATATCTTTGCTCCCGGTTCTTCACATCTCTGAATGTTGGGTTCGGTTGGCTCCTTCCATATTTTACAGAATGATGGCGAATTTGCTCCAGTTGTTTTGGTTGTTACAATGGCAGCAACTGAACTTTTTCCATGGCGGCTAGAGTGCCTCCCTGAAGCAAACTCAACAATAGGGCTTCTTGGTTTTTTGCATATGTGGCAACTGGGTTGATTGATAGCAGTATAGCAGTGGCAATGTATAGCATGCGTCCTTATGTTTCTTCCTGGAGCTACTCTGTTCTAAATCCAGTAAGCCTAGGACAATATTTCTTTCATTTGCTTCTGAAAAATTGTGGCATTATGTCTGTGGGAAACTCTGTTCAAGCAGATTGTGGCTTCATATGTATGTTGAAAACTGATTATTGGAGTTTATTAGTATGGGTATGTCCTTTCCATTTTAATATGTTGACTATAGTGTGGTGGTGGATTAGGGAGCATGCATTCATAGTGTGTGTTAAAAGAATCACAACACAATGTGACATGTGACACTAAAAACCAACATGAGAAGTTAATACCATGTAATTTGTTCTTAGGACAAAAATTGTACATTTTTTTTACACGTGTTACAGGATTGTTAAGGAAATGCATGAAGGCATTTCAAGGGGTACGTGGAAAAATAGTACAAAACTTTTATTGAGGAATAAAAGATTGGAAAGTTCCAACAAAAAGAAGTGAAGTAGTTGAGATTTGGGTATTGCAATATGAGAAGCCTGCATATCCTTTCCATTTTAATACGTCACTATAGTGTGGTGCTGGATTGGAGAGCATGGGTTGCTAGTGTCTGTTGAAAGAATCACAACATATGTGACATGTGATGCAAAAAACTAGCATCAAATGTTGATACCATGTACTTACCTACAAAAGTTGTACATTTTTTTTTTATACAGGTAGTACATAATTGTTAAGGAAATGCACAAAGGCATTTCAAGTCTCAAGGTAGAGGGGCAAAATCATGACAAGGAAAAACATAATTCAACTTTCCAAATGCCATATCAAGTTCTAAACACAATTAGAACCTCTTAGTTGCAACCTATAAGTAGGAACCATTCTTTTAGATAGACAATAAAAGAAAGGCAAGACCTAAAAACAATCCCTTCTTTTCCTATTGTTTCTCGAAGAAACTATATGCACTTCGTAGCTTGCCATTATAGCTACAACAAAATTGTTATTTGCAAATGGTATGCTTTGAGTGACATATAGGAAGGAAGGAAGGAAGAATATTTAAGGACGTGAAGACTATCATTAGCAAATGGTAGTTCTTTGAGTGACATAATGGACGTGAAGACTGTCAAGTTATGCGTTCATGCCACAAACCCCTTGGCTATACATGATTTAGTAGATAAAATGTGCACAAGGAGCGAAGTTGTCATGTCATAGCTTAACCATTGTCATGTTAAAAAATTAAGCAAAGTTGTCATATTATAGCCTAACCGTCATGTTATATCTTATGTGGTCCCATAGGGGATTCCATTAAAGTAGTGTATATTTCATCTACCATGTGTAGATTGTTATGTACCAAATAATAAACTAGTTTGACGCCACAAGCATGTTATCTATAATCAACTTTGTGGCCTCCAAATACACAATTTTTCAAATGAAGGAAATGCGGAAGTGCAGAGGGGCTAAAAGGCAAAGGCACGATACAGTGAATTCTTGCCAATCTTTCAATTTTCAATGCCGACACGCATTCATTAAGCAATTGCCTATTTTTATTTAAAATTTGCTTACAAACTATCGTCCGTAAAAATAATACACCCATTTTAACAATCCAACCTCAAGCCCATACATGTACTAAATATGTGATGTTCCTTTGGCAACTTTTTCTTCTTGCTTTTGCAAATTGACCAAGCATCACTTGATCACTTGGTTATAGCATACGTTGCATTTGGAGAGTAGTAGGAAAAAGATAAATGTTTCTCTGAAAAGATTGTAGATTCCTGAGATAATCTCATGCCATTGCATAAATTTGTAATTTTCATTATAACCAAACAAAATCCAGTTCTAAACTTGATAAGAAAAAGTCTACCAAAATACAATCTCCTTGATGTATCTTTTGACCCCTCTTTCATATGATATCCTTCAGCTTCCCTTTCACTGCACTCAATCCTTTTCCCAAGCCTACCCTAATGCATAAGATACCAGTCCACACAAATGCAACCGAAGAAGACAAAATGAACGACTGGATTTAAGACCCATTGCTATTCTTAGTTGTTTCACCATACAAAAGCCTTCTACATTCATCTACCCGAAGCAATAGTCTATACCTCGTATAAAAATAGCCTGAGTCCACTAGTTGTTTCAAATGTTTATTTGCTAGAAAGAAATCAAACCATGGTTCATAGTAACCTTTAATGCCATCCTAGTTTGGTTCCTTAGTAAAGCTCCCTCTCTTCTTCTTTCCTAGTTCTTCTTTGTTTTTCCTATCTTACCCTTTCCCTAACCCTGCATTTCTGCTAGTTTTTTTTTTTCTTAAATTAGAGTTGAGCAAACTTTAGAAACTTTGTGCAACTTTAGAAATGTATTCATTTCTACATGCTTTCGTTAAAAAACTCAAAACAAAATGGGATTTGCTTTTGAGCATACCATTGATGTTGTGAATGGTCACATTTTCTCATTGATCTTCGACAACATTTTCTTGGTCATTACATAAAATGTTTTGTGATTATTGTTGAAGGTATCAATCCTAACATAAATGGCGAAATTCATATGCACGCTGCATAGGTCAAGGTAAGGAAACAATTTGTAACTATATGTTGTAAGTTCAACCAACTTTGAGGGCGTATTTACGATAGGGATAATGTTAAGGGGCAGGCTATTTTGCGGGGTAAGGGCCTGGCAAGCCCGTAGGGCGAGCCAGGTCCGCACCCCGCGAAATAGCCTGCCTCTTAACATTAACCTACGAAAAAATAAGGGGAGAGGAAATTATGGCTATGCCATGTAGGCACAGGCACAAGCCATGTAGGCATAGGCCTTGCCACGTAGGCACATGCCAATTATAGGTTTTAAGAAAGGCCTGTAATCTCCCGTAATAATGTGCCCTTATTGAGTTCTGTATTGCGGAAGGCCTTTTTGCTGTAGGTTGGCAATAAGATTTGGCAGCCGTATGTATTTGAAATCGTATATTCAGGTGGTTTTCACCTGCTTAATTTTGTTTAGATGTTCTGAATTTGTGTGCGATCAGTTTCGCGTTGGACACAGATGGTATTTCGACCTGCAGTGCTCTGGAAATGGCTAGTTCGGAACAGTAGATGCCAGATGGCATGGGATATGGTGGATGCCTATCACGATTGCATGCCGCCCAGACCGGAAGGACGGAGGAGCTCCTGCAGTAGAAGCGCATCGCCTGGATGGCGGATTTAGCTGGTGAGTGATATTTTATGCAAGGAAAAGTGCACAGAACGCCATCTCCGCTCTTCTGCAATGGGATTTCTTGCTCTTTGTTGCTCGATCTCCTTAAAATCGGGAGGTCCGATGGCCGTAGGAAGGGGTTTGGTTGCTTGAAAAGCTTGTGATGAAGCAAATTCCGACTGGTCGGCAAGCAGGAGGTTTGAAATTTCGCTCAGGAGGTTTGAAATTTGGCTGGGTGGGCAAAGCTTATGTTGCATGTTTCCTAATAGGGCTATGAAAGCGGGTGGAAGGCATAAACAGGGTTGAAGCACCATTTCCCCTTTTTTTTTTTTTTTGGCATCAGCCATATATATGTTTAATTTAGCACCATTGAATGCAACGGAGACCTTGGGTTTGTGCAAGAGTTTTTTGTTGAAAATGTTGTGGGCCGTAGATCTAGAATTATAAGGGGAATATTTTGGATTTCGATGGTCCAAAATCCCCCCCACAAGAAAACGCAATGTATATATAGTCTAAAAAGAAGAAAAGGCACCCCCAGCCGGTGACTTGATTTCCTCCCCCCTATTTTTTCGTAATAGGGACAAGCAAAGTGGCGCCGCTCCGCAAAACGCGGAGCATGATTACGCCATTTAATTCTCACGGGATAATGCCACCTCCCGTTCATTACTATTACGTTTCATCAGATGGACAATATAAAACGATATATGGTGACAATATACAACTAATTCTGGTGAGATTACAATAAAGAACAATATTATACCGAATGTGCTCTCTCACTTCTTACCTAGACTATCATCCTTGTTTTCTGGCAATTGCAAGCCCATGGCGCCCAACAGATTTGAAGCAGGACCTGGCATTCCATGCTGAAAAGAGTAAGATTCTAAAATGTTCTTTAGCAGGTTAGCATCCACGTTTATTGGTGCAAGCTCTTCTTCTTTGACCTGTTTTTGCTCCTGCATAGATAGCCAGCACATATGTCAGTATATGAAGTCAAACAACTCTATAATGGCTATTTCTGATAAGGCTCTCACCTTCGCAGATTCCGATAAATCACCATCTCGAACAAAGCTTCTTGGAATAGTTGTCCCCGTAAGCTCCTGCTCCAGCACATCTGAGTATTCATCCATAAATGGTTCATCCATGTCTGACTCATCTTCTGTTTTTGTCTCCTCGAGGCTGGACTCTTCCATGTCACTTTCACCTCCCTCTGTGAGGTATTAGTAGTTAGTAAAATACAAACACACAACTCCTAAATAAATAGATAATGCGAAGATAACAATAGAAGTGCTTCATCTGCTTATGGAGCATTTACCAGAATCAGTATTAGAATCCTCAAGGGGAATGTCACCGAAATTGTCTGCCTCATTATTGCCTTCCAATCCAACTGCAGACTTTAGCTCTTCTAACAGTTTCTCGAAGTCAACAGAAACAGATTCAACTTCATTTAAAGTTTTCCTGTTACATAGATACATTGATAAGTAGATGAGAAGGCAGCTTTAAACGATGAAAATATCCCTTCCGGATTCATAATGCCATGATCATATGCTCTCAATTTTTGATACACTGAAAGGGTACATAAATGCTAATGAGGACTACGTGCAGAGCTTTCAGTAAAAAAATTGGCATTTCAGTTCAGAATAGCATGCAATCAACTATCATGAAGTAAAAGAGGTTGTGGCCTCTGCTTTCACTTTAAAACAAAACTCGTACACTTCAGTGATAAATCCTGTTTGCTTAACCTTTGAAAAGATTTTTCTTAGACATGCTATCTTTATACAGAGACAGCCAGATCGGTATGTGAGATCCAGCTGTGATATAAAAAAAATCGATGTCCTACACTACAAGTAAATTGTGATGGTTGATTGTCCCTACTTGTCATTATAATGGACATCAATGATAAAGAACCACACCTTTTTCCAGGTAGCTCAGCCCCCTCAAAGCTCGAAATCTTCTCAACAAATGCATGCATTCTTTTAGAAACTTCTTCAGCATTAAACTCTGCAAATGGCTGCTCTAAGGAACTTGAAGAAGCAGCGGCTTGACTTGACATATTTCTTTTCTTCTTTTCGCCTGCTTTTTTTGCCTCATAAGCATCAATCTCCCTTTGCCTTTCCTCCATGGCTTCAGTAAGTTCCTGCTCCCCATTATGCATCCATGAATCATCATCACTACTTAAGTTGTGTGATCCAGCAAAGTCATTGACCGAATGTGGCAGAGCAAGTATATCATCAATACGCTTCACTGGTGCATGCATGGCGGTACTGCAAACTCAGGATTCAAGAAAACGTAATAAGAAATTTTGGCAGCACTTGTTTTAAAGCAAAGTAATGGCCAGAATCATATAATGAAAAAGAAACTCACATTTTACTAGAAATTCAAGCAGAACACAAAACCATACCTAATTCGAGTGAAAGTTTCAGTCTTTTTGTATGAATCAATTGCAGATCTCATCAGCTCCTGATGCTCTTTCGAGCCTTTCAGAAGGCCTTTAAAGTATCCACTCCTTTCCAAGCTTCTAAGAAAAGCCTTCCATCCAGGATCAGTTCTGGAAATCTCAGCATTATCTTGCACACATTCCACAATGTCATTACATGTATGAGCAGAAGTGCCTCCTTCGTCATTAACATCATGTCTGTCCTCCTCAATCATTGAATTATATGCAGAGCATTCTGCATATGTCATCTCAAATCCACATGCTAGCTTCATCCCAATCTCAGCTTCCTGATATTCAGAAGAGAATGGTGGCATTGGATAGCATTTTGGAGCTTGAAACACCTGTTGCATAAGTTGTGCATACATTGCTCTAGACATGTGTACCAGCAGGGTGACCATTTCTGGTTCACCTTCTGGGTCAAATGTCAAAAACTTCTTCATGCAAGAAGCTGCTTTCATGGCATCAATATCCCTGTTGTAGAAGGCATCCACAGCCAATGCAACTAACTGAGGCTCATGTTTCAATACTTGTGCAACAGGTAGTGGAACCCTGCATCTCACGCGATGCATATTAAGCCTTGCTTTTCCAGGATATCCTTTCAGTCTTCTGTTTATAGCCTCCTGGACTCCATCTGCTGCCTTACTAGCAATTTCCCCTTCAATTAGAACCTGCAGGGAATCTCTGAGAGAAGGTTTCAAGCGCAGCTTAAAAATCTCTGCTGGTGACTTTGGTAACGGCAAGATGTGAAGGCAGCCTCCTCTAATAAAGATGCGATTTGTGCTGTTCTCGGGTTTTAGCCACCTAGGTATACTATATGCAGCTTCAATCAACAAAAACTGCCCATCTGAATCCCACACCTGAATTGATATATTCGCAACCCTTCTAGAAATTTCATACAACAAGTGGACAACAAACCATTCATCCTCTATGTTATCTCCATATTTCACCTTGCCATACAGCAAGGGAAGCTTATCCAAGACCCTAGCCTCCTGCTTACAATCATCTTCTTCAATAGATGGTTCAATATGTGATGAAGGGGTTTTAAGAGCTATTTTCAAATCAAAAGGCTGATGCTGCCAAATGTAAGAAGATGCGATACTCGAAACTGCTTCAAGGCATACCTGCCGAAGGCCTGAGAGTCGAGAAAGGACGTCAATTTGGAGGTCGTCACTTGCTACAAAATCAGGGTACAGAGCGTATAGAACAGTGTCGTCCATTGCCGTGGAGGACTCCATCGAGGCCGCGATATTTGAAATCCTGTGTTTTGTCTACCTACGCAATATTTAGGGTTTAGGGTTTAGATCATGTCGTGGCAGTTATTGAGATGACCCAATTGGAGGAATGTGATCCGCCCAGTTTAACAAAATGGCCGGAGGAGGAAGTCTGACGGATTACGAGAGGCAGAGGCTCAGACGGATCGAAGAAAACAGGTCCAGACTTGCCGCTTTAGGCCTTCCAGAGTTAACAACCTCGTTGTCGAAAAAGCGAGCATGCTTGCCCGAATCATCAGGACGCAAATCTGAAAGAATTCAAAGGAAAAACAAGAGGGCGAACAGAAAAGACGTTGAAACTGATGATCATTCAGATTCTGAAGGAATTTCTGCAAGTGACTGGGAAGAAGAAGAAGATGAGTATGAGAATGATGATGACAGAGACTATGAACCCCTTAGTACTGAATTGAACTTGTCAGAGTATGATGATGATGATGACGATGAAGATGTTGATAAGGATGAGGAGGATGATAGCATGTATAATCCAACCTCCAAGTCTAAGAAAGATCCCAAGAGTAAGCGAGCACTTCTTGAAAAGGTATGCTTGTTTTTTACAGTATGATCTTTGTTAGAATTGAGAACATGGTGAATGGTTACGTCATACATTATGGCACCTTATCAAATGAGGTCTTTTCTCTTCTGCTTTGGTAAGTTTCTATATGAACTAATATAAGAGGTTGTAGGCTACCCTGTTGGAGCTGCCATCTGCTGTTTTTGTCACATCATTTTGCCTTGCAGGGAACCAAGGGGCATCAACAGTATATTGATCCTTTATTACTGGAATCCACTCTGGAGGAGGAGGATGAGATGGCACTTCAACAGGTAATTAGGTGTTTTTATTGCAGACATTATGTTTGTTACATGTATGCTTTTGCAGGCTCTAGCTCTATCATTGGGCTCTCCACTGAAAGATACAACAGAACAAGCTGATAATTTGCTCCCAAAGCACAGCCGTAATGAAGGACGTACAAGTCCCAAGTCAATGAAACGGATGAGACCTAGGAAGGTAATTCTGTGTTGATACCATTAGCATTTTGGTTTCTTTTTAAAGGTGCAGCAAATTTTTGTTTCATGGCTATCCTTCTTTATAAGTTTGTATGTGGCAACTCTGAAGATCCTAATGTAAGTGCTTAAAGTCATTGCTTAATATGGATAATTTTGGGCTGCTACATCTTGCAACGCTCTATCTACATGTTCATTTGTGAATTTTGCGCTGCCAGGATCGGAAAAACATACTTCAATTCAACGAAGAAGAAATAAATACTCTCTTCTTGGCGTTTGTTGGTATGGGCTTACTCTTGATGTATAATGTATTTCCTTGCAACTCTGGGCTTATTCTTTACTGTATATCAATGCTCTAGCACATATGATTATAATTATGCAAGACCATGATTTGCATCTGCCTTATTACATCTATCTCTAGGATCAGAAAATGATCAAATATCATTTAGAGAACTGCAAGATGCTGCAGTTGCACAGGATTTTACTTGGAGCAAGAATGAGCTTGACGATATGATTACCTTTTTTGATATTGATGGAAATCATAAGGTAAACATGTGCTGCAAGTGGCCAGTAACACCACATATTTCTTGCACTGAAGTAGCTGGTTGGTGGATGTGTTGCAGTTAAATATTGTGGAGTTCAGAAATATGGCTGTTCGATGCAACATGTTGAGACAATCTAATGCCTAAGCACTGAACTTTGGCATCTTGCCTGAAACACTCTGGTAAGATATTTCTCAGTCTAAATAAACCCAACAATGAATCTGATTTTTTGCGGATAACCTTGTGAACTCGTTTTGCTGGAGGAAGACATGATAACGGAAGGTTTTTTATTATATGAGACAATACCTAGTTAAGGACACTTGATCTTGACAATTAAGGCCTGTAATGGTCTTAAACAAACTAAATAATATACCACAAGGTTCTATGGATAATTCCATCCGTTTTGCTCATGATTTAACAGCTCGCTTGATGGCTATCCAAATAATTTTGTAGTCATTGTTCAAGATAAAAAATTTGGGCTTAGGATCTTTGCTTGCAATTTAAAGTGGACGCTTGCTCCTGTTTTTTGGAAACATTCTTGAATGCCCTGGAATATTCGTATCACCAGGGCACCAATCCTAGCCGTCCATTCCATTCTGTAACATCTCTTCTTTGCCGTTGATTGCTTTCTGGAGAATAGTTTCATAGCAAGGCAGGCAGCAGCTCTGCCGACGTACTCTGCTGCAGGTTGCTTAGTTGAAGCTGCCGCAGTGCTACCCAAGCCATAGTTTTTGCCCTAACAATCTGCCATAGCCGCAATCAATCTGAGGAGAGCCATCGCCGTTAGGATTAGAAGAAGGAAGGAAGAAAAGATTCAAGCTTTATCGATTTGAGAGCAAATATCCAGAGTATGAAATGGAGGTAAGTTTCAAATAAATTCAGTAATTTTTTAGTAGGTGGCAATGATTGAGCAGAATCGTTCCCCAGTGCCATAGCGCCACCTCCACATGAATCTAAAGCTGTTAGTTACAGTAAGAAATGAGCTTTAGTTTTAGGACTGTACTCTAGAATGCTATCACTTGTTAAGCTTTAGGACTGTAAAATCCAACAATCTGTTCATTTTTTGATTCGTCCTCTGTGTCATCAACACTCTGCACCAAAGTTGGAACCATCAATTCACATTGTTCCTCGACTGAGAAGGACGATCAAGTGATGCCGGAGTTGAGAGAATAAAAAAAACCGGAAGATCCTTTTTTTATGACTTGGTTCTGTGCTGCATGTTGTATGATGTTTCACTGGAAAAAAAAGAAGGATTAGCACATGGATCTCAAAATCAAACGACTGTAAAAAGGAATGATCTTTGCTCAGAGGAGGCACATAGGATATATGTTCATGAGTCTTAAGATATTAACATAGAATCTAAATGACTGCAACATGGTGCTCCCTTACATCATGAGTTGTTGAAGTCACTACCTTAGTCCTGAATGGCCCTGTCGAAAAAGGAGCCTCTGTAACCAAAGCCCTTTTCTCCCGTTAGGTGAAACATTATGATTTTGTAATAAAGGGAAGATCGATCACTTGGATTATGTGCTATAATCCATAATCACCAGTACAAAGAGCTCGAAATTTCTCTACCATTCTCGGATAGCAATAACAAGTTCTTCTTTGCGGTGCTTTGCCAATCTCAATATCCATAAAACATTTTTTTGTAATCTTTGCTTGTGGTCCAACAGGAGCATCTAATGGAACTGCAGGCGCACCTAGAAGTGGAGTCTTTTGAAGATTGTGCGACAAAGACATAACAACATGAATTGTCATTATATTTCCAAATAGGTAGCAATTAGAATGCTTAAATTTAACTTGAGAAGGCTCTCCTTAGCAAAACACTGGAATTTTGCCTTCCACTTTTTATGATCTCACATAAAACATGGCAGCTTCAAAAGTGTGGTTATTTTATGTGGAGTGATCTGTAATGATTTATGCCTGGTTGGGTTCAACTCTGCTGTGATTTAGGTTTAGATATGGTTTTCAATAGCATGTCTGATGTATACGCTATGATTATTAACTATGTGGAACTCTGGCAGCACAAAATGCAGCATAGGATGGACCTCAGTAGTGTCTATTGGGTGCTGCAATTTACCTACCCTCTTCCATTATAAAAAATAAAGTTCGTCTTTGTGTCGCAATCATTTTAGTGGATTCCATGACTTAGATCGTTGTCGGTCATTTAACTACAAAGTTTTGAGTTGCTCATAGTGTGGTTTCATAGAGTTCATGATGGAGACATCCGAATGTTAGGCCATTGCTTGCATCCACATTCTCTCCAAGCAAAAAAACTGCCTTTTTTTTCAATTTATTGTAGAGTTTATTTACTGCAATCCACATTTAGAAGTTGTCTTATAAATGTTTTTGAATATGCTCCATAAATGTTGCATAACTTGCAGCGCTCTAACATCCGTCTCTAACATCAGATGTTAGACTTAAAAGCAAATGCTAATTAGGATAGTCTAATATCTCAAAGTGTACACATTATGTTGCTGCTACAAAGGGGCTTCAGACTTATAGATCATTTGCTACCAAAACAAAGTTTGGTCTCAAATAGTTAGTGTTATTAGAGCAAGCTTGCAGTCTTATATAACATGATGCCATCATAATCTAGCGGGTGTTGGAAACTTTATTGATTTCAATAATTGCAGACAAGAATATGATTTTTTCATGTGATTTTGAAGCTTGCCAAAATAGTTGAATATTTAAATTGTATGATCAATGCTCTTTTATAATGATCGAATGTGCAGAAACGTTTTAATTTTGGTTTGATAAACCATGCAGATGCTTCTTGAGACTTGCAAATTACAATATGTGCACCCTACCATAGTTGCAAACAGGACTTTGATTTTTTCATGTGATTTTGAAGCTTGCGAAAATAGTTGAATATTTAAATTGTAATTGCTTTGCTTTGATTTTTTCATGTGGTTTTGAAGCTTGCTAAAATAGTTGAATATTTAAATTGTATGAGCAATGCATTTTTATAATGATCGAATGTGCAGAAAGGATTTACTTTTGATTTGATAAGCCATACAGATGCTTCTTGAGACATGCAAATTACAATATTTGCACCCTAACAATACCAACTTTTATACTCCATTATAGATGACATAATGTTGATATCTAAGTTACATATGTTGATAATGTTGATATTCTAGGAAGCTAGAATCTTGAAGATGTTAAAGCAATCTCTAGTTTTAAGGAAGGACGCACAAGGTGAATGCCTTTCCTTCTAATTTAACATTAATTGTAGTAAGTTTTATAGATGCTTTTGAGACATGCAAATCATAATATGCGCACTCTACCCATATCAACTTATATAGTTCTAGGAAGTTAAAATGTGAATTTACAAATTAAAATGTGAAAATATTAAGGGCAATCTCGACGTTAGACTTGAATTAAATTGAATAATTTTGAAAATGTTGATATCCTAGGAAGCAGGATGTGAAAATACAAACGAATTGTAAAGATGTAAGTAGATATAAGTTGCTTGATGCAAAAAGCTCCACTTGCCCATGTTTTTCATCTATTGTTTTTAAACAACTCATGTACATCCTCAATGTGGACTTTATTTTCGCAAGAGCTTTTCCAATCAGCTAGGAATCTTGAACCCTTGAATCTGTAAAAATGCAAAACCCTTGTGTATCATGTGCTTAATATAATGGAATATACATAAAATTGGAGGCTTCAGAAATCCGCATCTCAATCTCCCTCCCTATCAGTATTTACTTTGTCTTCGACCTGCGGAAGTAGGTTAACTCTTCTTCCAGGTTCAAATGGGGCTAAGAACACTAAAAAATGGGAGACAGGAAGAAGAAGAGATCGTAGAGATGATTTAAAGCTAGCTTACAAGATGATTGCGAATACAATCTCTAGTTGTCCTTGCATTCGTCATTGCCACGTCAAGGGATATGATTCAATGTCTATCTTACAGTTCAAGAATGCCATTTTTTGCAATACGAACTGTCATAAATCCGTTACTAAATTAATGTTTGGAACTTATATTACGTCCCAACTTCACAGGGTTAGAACTAAAGAAATGTTCGTAGCGGCGGGAACTATCGTGATTGAATTTGCCGTCGAAGTTTAATTTTGGATTTCGCACTCGTCCTAACTTAAGTGGGTCAATCCTCTTCCATAACCTGCTAAAGAGGAGCATTAGCCCCCTCTTCTTTCCAATCATTTGCAAATACAATCACCTTCTCCTTCTTGCAATATCGTTATTTTCCTTACGTTCACCTCCTTTGCGTTTGTGTCAAAGACATCTGATAACCTCTGTTGAAGGTTGGTGAACTCTTTAATTTCTCACACCTTTGCAATTTGCACCACCTTCTCTAAGTCAAATAAGATGGTTTATTTTGTGAACACACCTAAATTTCACATTAATCTTCAACACTCGTTTTACAGGACTACCCTAGGAGTGGGAGGGAGGAAATGGGAATATCCCCAAAACATACCAATTTGAAGGTGCCAATTGAAGCATTCAATAAAATATGTGCATTGGATGCCAACTCAAGGGTGAGAGATAAGGTAAAAAAAGAAAAGGGATTTTTGAACCCTCTCTGCAGCATATGCTCTTAACTAGCAGTTTGCATGCAAAGATCGGCCTCCCCTGCCCCAACTTGGATCAATCCGATCAGGTACACCCTCCGTAATCGAGTTCCGATCTGCCCACCTCGCCCAGTCGCGTCCATCGGTTGGCTCGGACTGTTGGATGTCGATTTTGGGCAATCCTGGCCATCAGTAAGCGCGACTCGTTTTTTAGTAAGTTTTAGTTAACTGTCAGTTCTAAATCGCCACGAAATCAAAGGTTACGATGTGCAATGTGTACAAATACGTGCATATTTATTTGGGGAGTAAGTTTTAGTTAACTGTCAGTTCCAAATACGCCACGAAATCAAAGATTATGATGTGCAATGTGTACAAATACGTACGTAATTATTTGGGGGACCTCGCCAAACGCCGGACGCCCTGCACGAATATCAGCATAAACAACTGGGGGGTCTGGAGGGTTTAATTCAATGGTTCAATTTTTTAATATGGCAAATGGCATTTCAATGGTTTGATGTATTATGTATGTACGATATTTGTACGAAATTTGTACAAAATTTGTACGATATTTATATGAAATGTGTACGGAATGTGAGTGGCATGTGTATGGAAATTTTCGGGGACCCCTTCGGGGCCAAAAAAAACCATAGGTAATCTATTATAGCATAAAAGAACAAAAGACATTAATGTGTTAGTGTACATCAAATCTATTAGTGTGTAGTTTAACAAGCACCAAATAATGGATGTCCCCCCTAGGATTTGAACATAGCCATGTCCACTAAGAACAAAACTGAAAACATATTTGATTTCATATTGTAAGAAGTGTCCAGACCAACGTCTTCGTCTGCAAGGAGCATACACAAATGATCATAATAAGGGCATTAGATAAGGCATTCATAATATCACTCAATTCTCAAATGCGTTTACCCTATGCCATACCTATTGCATAAGAACGACATCATGCTCGCTCTAGAGATAACTAAAGAGTTTACGAGTTTTCCACATGCACACACACCTCCCTAACCATGCTACACTCTTGCGTTTCATTAAGAGTTTACCAGTTTTCCACATGCACACGCACCTCCCTAATCATGCTACACTCCTGTGTTTCATTCATGAATGATAAAACTGAATAATCTAGATCAGGCGCATGAAGGTGCCGATTAAGCAGAGCCCTTGCCTGCAATATTGCAATATATCCGGCCTAGTTCCAAGGCTTGTTGAAAGCATGTCTTTATTCAAAATGGTGATAAAAGAACTGTATCGTGGTGCATGTGGAATACGGTAGTTCCCATTCAAGATTTATAAGTTTGACTCACCATCAATTGCAGACTTTAGGTATGCCATTTTAAATAATAGACAACCAAGGGCCCTCACATTGAAAGGACAAAAATTAGTAAAGGGAACTCAATGTGGCAATACAAGCTGTTTTTTTCTACACACCAAACATCAACTTTCTCCGACAGAACTTCTCGAACTTCTCGTTGATAAAGGTCCACATTTGTTAAGAAAGCAAAATATCCCCATCAGCTTTGATGATGGCAGTGGCAAGAATATTTTGCAAGATTACCTCAGGTGCATGATAGGCAGGTGTAATGTGCTTCCGAATGTTATCCTCTTCAACACCCATTTCATTTGCTCTTTAAAAAAACTTGTGATTTGTCGAGGTGCTCCCAAAGTCACAAAGTTTTCAAAGGCCATCTGGACCTAAAAGTAAAGAACATGATAACAACATTTGGATGCCCCTTCAGTGTCTTCATGATGTTGACTATCTTTTTCACCAGATCTAGTAACTCTTGATCATTAAAAATAATATGCTTCAGCGCATATGTCTTCCCTGACTGAGCGTTCGTCTCTTGCAAGATACATAGATGAAAATCCAGATTGAGCTATAGTGCTGCGCACTTGTAACTTCAGAAGCCCAACCTCCACTGATTTGCCTTCCAAGCTAGCATGATCCTTTGGCAAGAAGTGCTTAAGACGCCACATGCTTAAATCCACTTATCCCCAATCCCCAATCCAGATAAGATGTAAGTCAGTACAAACATAGCTCAATGGTGCAAATATAACTGATTAAGGCCCACATTACTGAAACTTATCTCAGATCTGAAATTGCAGCATTTTTAATGCAAACTGCCTATAAATAGT
>JAANSK020010578.1:0-18491 GCA_011763485.2 Isoetes engelmannii
GTTAAGATCATTCATATAATTCTATTTTCTTCAATTTGATTGCCAAAGCTCAATTTAGGCCACCTTCCATAGTTAAGACGATTCATATAATTCTATTTTCTCCAACCTGACTGCCATAGCCCAATTCGGAGCACCTTCCAGTATGTAGAGCTAGAAGTAAGCAACCTTGGGTTTGCTTAAAAAACAACCTGTTCCAGAACAACTGCATGATGAGCTTATGTCATACGATGAAATACTCTTGTGGTTTTCTTTCATCTTTCAAAATTAGAGTAGCGTTTGATTGCTTATCCGTCATCTGCTATATTTTCTATACGAATTATACAAGGTAAACTGCATATCAAGTCGAGCATTTTATGCTACTTACCCGAAAAGTCCTGAGCCATATACAAAGACATAAAGGTAGTGAGCCCAAGCCATATGTATGCACCAGTTACGAGGTTGCAATGAAAAAAGGCTAAAGAGGCAATAGCACTTAATATTTGGAATAAACCTGCAAAAAGTACGGAGTGCCAAACAAATGCAGTGTGGTATGCATTTTCATAGACAAGAAGTTTGGATAAGCAGAATTACGCTGAAAATGTAGCATACGAGAAACTGGATGCAACATAATAAATACCATCCAATACAAATGAAAGAGCATTGATCGACTGTGTGATGATCACAGACTGGTAATGGAAATTCGTTTGAAAGCAAATTTGAACATATAGAAAGTTGCTTTTGATATGGTCTTACTGGCATTATATGTGCCACAACTTGCAGCACTTGCAGATCATTTTAAAAGCCTTATCTTTGCATAGAGAGTGTCCTAGAGCCATTACAAGTCCAAGTGCCATAGACATATGGATCATTTTAAAAGCCTTATCTTTGCATAGAGAGTGTCCTAGAGCCATTACAAGTCCAAGTGCCATAGACATATGTTTTCAAAGGCATGTCGGGTCCCCTTACATCATATTCCAGCTAGCTGTAATACATTTTTTACACCCAGTAACTTAACATAAAGACCTCCTGCTTTTGAACCAAACTGGGAAAAGACAAATGTGTGCAAGACAAATGGCACACAGTGTCCAAATTTATCTTGTGCCCTAGAAAAGGAACACCACAAACGGAAGGATTCTTCATTATAAAGTTTAATTGTTCCCAGCATCATTGTCTCCTTTCCCCCCTCAATGTTTGGCAAAATTGATTCATTAACTGGCTAAAAGTTGGTCTCCCCGGCTAAAAACAGTATTGGAGCAAGCACACATTGGTCCAATTTACTTCATTAATTTCTAACAGCATGCCAAACTTCCGGATGACAATATTGGTCAAAATGCAAGCATCTTCAAAATAATATTCTGAAAGTGGGATTACACCAGAAAAAATTCTAGACCCCATAGACTTCGAAAACAAGGAAGAGAAGGGGCATTATAGGTCGTGTCTTTCTTTTTGAAGATATTTGGGATACCAGAATATTTCTATTGCTTTTTGACATGAATAGACAGCTCTCTAAACGGCTGTTCAGAATTAGGCAGGATGATGAAATCTAGAAGCTTTCTTTCATTCTAAAGCTACACATTTAGGCAAGGGAAGGACTCTATAAGCAACTAACATTTTAAAGGATCCTTCTGCTGCAATCAAGTCTGATATTTTAAATTGCCTTCATTTCATGTGGTTTAGGTTAAGCTTCCAGCTTGTTTTGCATATGCATGAATCTAGATTATCTGTAACTTAATTTTCATGTTCCACATATAATTACAGAAATAGAAGTTATTGGAAAGAACTCAAAGAGCACAAACGCCTTGCCAACATGATAAGTCCAATGCATGCAGTCTGTCCAGTGCCAACAGCCCCACTGTTCAAAAACACAGGCAAGAAGCCAATATAAGTGATTGTATCAAGGGACATGCATTTGCCGTGGCTGCTAAGCAGTCATCTCCAGTTGACTGCACAAGGATAAACTATATTAGATAATGTCCCGCAGCTGTGTATGTCAGCATGTTCATCCAAAAACTTACCTGCAATAGGAGACATCAAGGCTTAACAACCTAGGAGAAGATGAAGCTGCCGGAGATAATACCCCAGAACCCCTCAAATCAAGAACTGTCATTTCTGTAGCGTCATTCTTGAGCATCGATAAATGCACCAAGATTTAGTGACTGTAATCCCACCTGCAGAATTTAATAGCTACAAATGTAAGACGGCAGAGCAGCTGAAGGTCAATTATGAGCTTAAACGTTTACCAATCTTAAACGTTTACCAACCAAATATCCATGGTTAGATAAAGATATACATGTACATAGACATTTCTGCAACATGTCACCAATGAAAATGCCATGGGTGCAGAAAGAATGATCCAATGCAGGCGTTTGAAGCACAAAGCAATAGGCAGTAAATTAAAAATAATCAATGAAGCCTCTACAAATATAAGGGCACATTTAATACATCACAATTAAAGTAAGAACAGGGAAGACCAATTCAAACTTCTATATCCTTATTAAGAACAGGGAAGACCAATTCAAACTTCCATATCCTTATCCAAGAAAAGAGATTCTACACTGAAGTAAAGCACACCTGTGTTCTTTCATGCGCTGTCTTTGGCCAGGTTTCCAAGCCCAATATGGTACAAATGACTAGGAGGGTGCTCCCTACTATTATAGGAGCTTTGACACAATTTTGGTATGCGAACATGTTGAGAACAGAACCCACCCAACAGCCGTAATGCAGGGTCTATAATGAGCAGCCTTACAGCATGAACTTGGAGACCATAGGATTGGGAATAATGTTTGCCATGGGAGGTCTGTTCGAAAGATATAACCTTGCTTTTTAAGTTAAAAAGATGGGTTGCATACGTTTTTGAACCAAAACATAGACATCTGTAAGGTCCGTTGTCAGAATTTGAAAGCCCAAAGGCAATTTCTGTAAGGCGACAAAATTGTAGGGCAGTAAAACGCAAGCATATCTTGAAAGCATTTTTTGTCAATTCAATTAATTAGCTTCCATTGAATCCCTTATCTTAAAGATGAACCAACCCATAGTGGGTCAGCAAAAGAATGAGGGCAAGGTAAAGTTTGAAGCCACTTGCAAAAAAGCTTTTCTAAAAGTGCATTTTCTTGAATCCTAGACTTTACAATATGAAGATGGAGCTCCCTACCTTTCGTTAAATTCCTCCAGTTTCAGGTAAAGAATTTCTTGTGCCCTCTGTTGCAAAGAAGGGGCTGAAGAATCATGAGTCTGCACAATTGACAAAACCTTTAGCAGCTTTGATCTAGCAATACTAAGATGTATCAATGTTGCAGCAGGGTTATGAAGATATGAATATAAAAAAGAAGCAGAAAATCTTCAGCTTTGGGCTTGGACAATCAATCCACCAAACATGCATTCATATTCTTAAACGAAAAGTCAAAAGACTGATCAGGCCACAAAGACAAGAAAAACATTGATGTGGAAACTGGAAAACAAAAGCTCAGCATAGACCTGGGATTGGAAAATCGGCAGAGCTACTATGTATGCTAGCACCAAATGACCAATATACGTACCTGTACAACCAATCATAACAAATTTGAGTAAAACAATCAGAAAAACCTTCACATTTTTATGCATATCCAACCCCATCGACATTAAAGCAATTTAGCACAAGAAATGTTTACACTCAAAAACGTATTGGCAAAAAAAAGGTTTTGTTCATTTACTGTGGCAACTCCACCCCACATTCATAAGTAGACTCTCGGCCTACAATTCTTACAAATCCAATTACCCTGGACCTTCCTAAAAGCTGGCTTCTGCAATTCAGATGTTCCACAACTCTAGGATTAATCAGCCTTGTTTAGCAACTAAAGCTATTATTAATTATATTTATACTTTTTCCATTTACCTTCTTCAATTTTGATACCAGTTCAATAAAACAGCCTTGTCTCCCTCATCTATCACAATCCTGAATACCAAAAGCACATGTTTCAATTCGAGAGTTTAAGCTGGATATGCGCAGACTCCAAGGACAGGATACATAGGAAGGGCAAAGGGCAACAAATTAATACGTGTGTAGACTCGTGTGCTCAATACGACGCAAGAATTAGAAGACGTACACAAATAAGCCTATGGTAGGTGCACAGGACCGGATTCGAGCTTATGAACGCATCATCCAATTTGCTAAATGAAGATGCCAAAGCGGATGAGAAAGGCATTTTGGAGAAGCAATATCCTGAATGAGCCTGCAACAGCGCAAAATTCATGAACATGATATACCTTTCGATGAGAATATAGGAAAAGAACGTTTGAACCTGTTCGGTAGTCCAGGCAAACAAATAGCGACCGTGCAGCTGGATCAATACCTGTGAGCATGCATCTGACACCAACGAGCAAGACAGAATCCGCCCCTTTATAACTTCGAAAATACAGATCCGAGCTGAAATCGCATAAGTCAGACTCCAAGATACCAGAGAGTCGAGGCGACTCGGAGCTCCACTGAATCGGATATGGCCGGAGAAGAGGGATGGATTTTTCATAGAATTTCTAATTTCCAAGACCTTCGGATTCGAAATTAGAAGATCTGACGGCCGGTATCACTTTCGGTCGAAATTAGAAGATCTGACGGCCGGTATCACTTTCGGCTGATGTGTCGCGACACGTGGATAGGCTAGAATTCAAGCATTCAGGTGACCTCGGGTTAGGCAAGCCTGCTAAAAATGTACCCAATCTAGAAGTATGTAGTGCATGTGCGTCGGCAGGTTCCAAAAGTGGTGGGTGTACCATGCTTATGCCCAAAAAGCTGATAATTTTGAAAATATCGGATTACTTAGTGTTCTGAGGTCATTTTAGTGATAGCCACTTGCTTGATTTATCATGAAGGCGCTTCATCTTGACCTCTACTTTGCACCAAAGATCCGGATGTTACGACCATCTTATCGACAAAACCATTTTAGTTATAGACACTCGTTTGATTCATCACAAAGGCACGTCATCTTGACCTCTGCTTCGCATTACGTCCACCTTAACCTCCTTGGCCTTGGCATTTAGTCATAAGATTTAATGTCAACCATCTATTCGAGAGTGTTATCTTCATTAATATTTGTGGACCAATCTGTTCAAGATTGTTATGTCCATAACATCTTAACTGCTATCACGTGGGTCTTTTCTTTGCTCCAGTCCCTCCACCATAACTGGCGCCTGCTTGATCCGCCATAGCCGGCCCCTGCTTGATCCGCCATACGCCATAGCCAGATGCTGGCACTGCTTGATCCGCCATAGCCACATGATTCTTGCAGGCCCGATGATTCTTGCAGGGCTGCTTGATCCGACAGATGATTCTTGCAGGTAGAAGCTGGCTCCCATCCGACAGATGCAGCTTGCAAGTAGAAGCTGGCTCTTGGTGCCACTTGATCCGACAGATGATTCTTGATTGTAGAAGCTGCATCGAAGCAAGGACAGTTGGATACACGAAAAAGCCTTACCCATAGGCAACTATGGCGGACTGTTCCCAGACAACTATGGCAGACTCTGTTCCCAGCCTCAATATGCTTCTGCCTACGTCCGAAAAGAAGCCTGCTACTACCAAAAAGCTCTTTCGATTTGTTGTCATCCTTTTCGCTCATCCATATCTAGCTTTCTCCGATCTTTTAAGTCTTCTAGTAAAAGCTCCAACAGCTATGGTTAATTCTAGCTCCAACAGGTATAGCTGATTCTAAGCCTGGCTATGGCGGCTCTGCCAAATGCCTCGGTCAAGGACGTTAAGGCTGATAACGTCCTGTGTAGAGGCATTATGGCCAGTAAAAACTGGCCTCTTGACCATGTAGCCAAGAAAGTCCTCGGCCGCATTGTGTATGGCCTCGGAATTTCCTAGCCATATGGCCACTCGGCCATTTTTTCCTAGGCCATAACGCCTCTGCACATGATGCTATCTAGCCCTTATCGACAAAGCCTGTTCGCGATCTTTAAGTTGTAAAGTCAATTCTTCCCTAATCTTAAAGCTACGCATCCATGCTATAAGATCACCATAGATATCTGTAATGACACTGGCTTTTTTAGTATCGACTCGATAGAGTAATGTACATATTGAATAAAGATAGCCAATTGCCGTAAATTGAGAACATGCAGTTCATTACTCCTATAGAGGACCACCATGTTAGCATATATGAAAACCAGAATTGGCCATCTGCATGAATCAAGGAAAAATAATCTCACCCACAATAAGACTATATCTAGAACGATGTACTTTTGTTGTCTATTGAAGAATCAAAATACAAATCTAAGAACTTCACAAAATGTTGAAATCTTGAAAGCAAAAAAAGCGGAGTTTCTAAGTGAGTTGCCAATACAAGGGGAGCCAGAAACAACTGAAGCACCAGATTCCATATTTATGAGTCATAATGGGACAACAGACAACTTTGTTATAGGTATGAATGCCACGGTTCTATTCCGATAGCAATAGAACCGACATTCCTTGGATAAGGACGCCCATCATCATTTTCCTATTTATAGCTCCCCTTTTTTCCACATTGCTCCTTTCGACATTCTCTTGAGCTTTCTTGTATTGCTTCTTTGCCTACTCCGCACGACAGCCTCTAGCCAGTATTTTATGGCTCGTTTTTCTCGGTGTGGCACGATAGCCTACTGTAGCCTCCAAGGCAACACTACTTGGATGTCTTTTCTCATGATGGTAATTCTACGGATGGTTCCCAATTGATCGGATGTTGTTTCTTTCACGGTGTGGCCCTATAGCCTCCGAGATTTATTTAGATATTTGATACTCTAATGCGCGAGGTGCCTAACTTCCTGACGAGTCATTCTCTATTTTTAGCCTTACTTTGCAGGTTACTTTTAGACCTCTCTTAGTTGTCGGGGTGCGAGGGGATGTGCCTCATTCTTTCTAGGTGCTTCGACTCTTTGTTCGGCGGCATATTTTTGAGTTCTCATGATTTTGTGTTCAGGCGTTGCAGGCATTCCAGAGAGCGTTGGCAATTATTTCTCATTAAGGTTTTCCTCGAAAACCCATAAGGGCAGGGTTGTTTATCCCCGTGCAGGAAGTGATGGAGTAAATTCGACAAGGGGAGGAAGGCCACATACATTTGTGAGAGGGGGTGGAGTAAATTGTATAGGAGGTGGCAGTCCACGTACATTTGTGAGAGCGGGTGGAGTAAACTGAACCAGAGCAGGTATCCACGTGCACGCACTAGAGGACTAACAACTTGCACGTCAGATTCAGAGGAAGAGAAATCAGCATCAGTGTCCGGAGTGATAATCATTGCGCGGGGTAAACATCCAGGAGGTGGCCTGGGTGGCGAACCCCTTCAATTTTCACATACATTGCGAAGAAGAAATTGGTAGGGATGGTATAAATATATACTAAGCATTATAAATTTATACAAACCGGTATGAATTTATACAGGAGGAAGGGTAGATGGAAGTATATAATTTATACTAATCTTATGGACAACTGTCACAGAAACAACAAGTAAAAGTAGTACTTAAGGCCGGACGTACATTTTTTACGCGACCCCGAGACGAAGGCGCTCACATTCAGCCTTATATATTCACGATCTTTTGCTTGCTTCCATCTATAAACTTCTATATACCACGATGGCCACGTAAGCCTCCAACCTGGACCTCTAAAGAATTAGACCGTACCCCTTTTTTTTTAATAGTTTCTATGTTCAAGCAATCCTAGTCCTTCTCGGTATAAACTTATACATAGTAGTTAGAAAAGTGGGGACACTGATGTGAACTCAAGTGGTATAAATTTATACCACGAGAGAGCTCAAACGGTATAAATTTATACAGTAGGTGCTCCCTTGGTATAAACTTATATTGAAGGGATTCTCCCACGGTATACATTTATACTGCTGGCGAACCCTCTCGGTATAAATTATACCATTGGTGAACCCTCATGGTATAAATTCATTCCACATGCTCGCCTCACGTTATAAAGTTTTACTAAGATAACACCTGCGGTATAAATTTATACTGCAAGACTGCACTAACAGGAAGAAACCATTAGATCGGCATGTTTGTTGGCCAATATAATGCATTTTTGCTCAATTTTAGTGTCCAAAATATTACAAATTAGCTACATGTTTCTTAGTCATGTTTTTTACGTTTGTAGCTAAATGTTGTCAAAAAGTGTTGTTTTTGTTGCTTTTTTCCTTAAATTGCGTGTTTTCTCGCCTTTTGCAGCTCCAAAGTTCCTCCTAAAGGCAAGGGCCAACTGAACATGAAGGATACAGACGTATTTGAATAATGGAATACCACGTGGTACGTCCACAGGGATGCAAGAAGTAGCAACCCACTGGAGGTATACCTATTCGTTTGCAAATAGACTAGGAGCAAATACAAAAAGAGCTAGTATTTTGCGGTTGGTGATTTGGTCAATGTAACTGGCACTCATGAAAATGACTTAATCATAATGAAGAATATTAACAGCGATAAAGAGGTTGATTACCTCTTGAACGAACATAGTCATGCTGTGTGTTAGTTGTTGCAGGCCAAAAGATGTTTATGCATATAATATCTGAGACACAATAAGGAGGGCTATGTAAGCACTAACCTGCACTACTCTACCGTCAATATAAATTTATAAGTTCAGGGCCTTAAAGTTCAAGATTTTTGTAGGACATTTTGGATATTTTGGCATCCGTAATTTTGTGTGACACCAAAACCATGGTCAAGGGCATTTGGTATTCCAAACAACAAGAAGATTTTGAAAGGAAAGCCGAGTCGGAGGAAGAGCAAGTTGAGGAAGCATTCTTGGCCGCAAGTAGTAAACGTAAACCACGACTTAGTAAAGAACATGCCAAAAAGAAAGCAAAGACCACAACATCTTGACCATAGAAGAGTCTTTTGAGGTCCTACAAAAGGCTCCTAGTGCTTACATAAAATTTAAACCGTCTGACAGGTCGAGTGCAATACACTTAGAAGGTTAGCGACACAAAATTTTTGAAGCAGACACTTTCACTTTCTATTGGAACCATTAAGCGGCCAGCAAAAAATGAAGACGGTATAAGAACACTCCAAGTTAGGAAACTGTATGCTGCACATGTGGCTATTCTGAAGCAAAGGATGCGGAGAAACCCACATGCGCATGTCTAACCATTAGTTGTCATGGTGGACAGAGAAACAAGCAAAAGTTCTCGAAGATTTTAAGAAGGCAGACTTTGAAGAGTGCACCTACTAAGTCCTCGGTGGTACACACAGTTACAAAACTCAAGCTATCAAAAGAGAAGGCCATGAACGAAGTTTGGAAAAGCGTGGAACACACATCTACGTGGGCCTCATAGACGAGGAGACGAGGAAGCCAAAGTCATCGCCAACCACAATATGAACAATGACTTCACGCTAAAAACGAGCTAGCTTGATAAACTACACTTCATGAATTTAAAAGTCAGCACGAAGAGAACTTCAAGACGCAGAAAAAATGTTGCAGCAGCTCCGGAAAGCCTGTGTAACCGAGTCTTGTCTAAGCTATGACTCCGACAAAAAGCCCCACATGTTTGTCAAGCAATATGACTGTTAGTTCTACACAACTTGTTAACAAACCTTTAGTTCACCAATATGAGATATTCAAATGTCACACACACGAGTTCTAACATATGAAATACCCTAACAACTGAAGAACAGGAAAACACTGAAAATATTTTCAATGAGCACACGAACAACTTCGATTCAATCTTCTGTGAAATCTATATCTCTGTACACAAAAATTCTCCTTATATTTACAATCCTGGATCACCCAGTGATCTGGTTATCTCCTCCCTTGGTGCAGGAACTTGGTTCCTAGATTCGTGTTATTGAAAACACCTGGCTATAGGCACTGTTCACCGAGCTAGCATCTCGTATTACCAAAATAAGGGTTCATGCAAATATTATCTCCACCACAGATATTCAATGACCTAAATAGCTTTGATAAACTTAGGATATACCTAACTTCGTGTATGGCTATTCTTGGCTGCATGTTCAGCTAAATTTGATCATGGTCCATAAATGACCTTTTAATCAAATAAAATCTCTACACTCCCTCATCATTGAATATCTCTGTGCCTTCATGTATCAGTGCATCAGCCTTTTCTATTTCCTGTACACAATCTTTAAGCATATTGAATCTTGGCTCTCTGAGAACCTTAGTAAATATATCTGCCAATTGAGATTCAGTGGGAATATATGTAACTGATATCAAGTTTCTCTGTACCATCTCCCTGATAAAATGTAATTTCATTTCAATATGCTTGGAACGTTCATGCAAGACAGGATTCTTTGACATTGGTATTCCACTTGTACTATCAGAATACAAAGTGGTTGGTTCTTTATGATTTATCCCAACTTCTTCTAACAGCCTCCTGATCCAAATGATCTCCTTAGCTGTCAAGGTCAATGTTGTGTACTCAGTTTTTGCACTTGACAAAGCTACTGTACTTTGCTTTTTGCACTTCCAGCTTATGGGACTACCTCCAAACATAACAATGTAGCCAGAAGTCGAGTGTCTATTGTCAACATCTCCTCCCCAATCAGCATCTGCATATGCTTCCAGTTTAGTGTCATTAACTTTGTATGTTATACCAGTTTCTTTAGTACCCTTCAAGTATCTTAACACTCGTTTTGCTGCTGACAAATGGTGTCTTCCTGGATTGTTGTTATACCTACTCAGGAGGTTAACTGCAAATGCTATGTCTGGTCTTGTTGCTCCAGCTAGATACATCAAGCAACCTATCAATTTTCTATAAGGCACTTTTTTCATATATTCCATTTCCTCTTCTGTGTTTGGACACATCCTTTTACTAATTTTACGGCCTGCTATCAGTAGTGTAGCTGCACTATTACATTTAGTCATGTTGAATTTCTCAAGAACACCTTGTATGTACTCGGCTTGGCTAAGATTTAATATACCTTTGTCTCTGTTCCTAGTAACCTTCACGCCCAAAAACTTTCTTAACTCACCTAGATCTGTCATCTTGAATCTGCATTTCAATATTTTCTTACATGTCTCCAGGCACAAGCAATGATCTATATATAATGCAATGACACAATATTGATTATGCTGTCTAAATACATATAGGTTACCATCTCCATTCAATTTGATGAATCCTTGCTCCGTTAGATATTTATCCATACACTTGTACCAAGCTCGAGGTGACTGTTTAAGACCATAAACAGCCCTCTTAAGTTTCCAAGTCTTCCCTTCCTTTTCTCCAAAGCCAAGTGGTGGTCTCATGTATTTCTCCTCTTCTAGTTCTGCATTCAAAAATGTTGTGCTTACATCCATATGATGAACCTCCAGATTTAAGGAGTTGGCCAAAGCTAGCATCATTTTAATACTCGCCATCTTCACTATGGGAGAATAGGTATCATTGTAGTCAACCCCTTGCTGCTGTGTAAATCCCTGTGCCACAAGCCTGGCCTTGAACTTCTTTCCTCCATCAGGGAGTTCCTTTACCTTAAATAGCCACTTATTTCCAACAATATTCTTGTCTAGTGGTGTATTTACTACCTCATAGGTGCCTACCTCATAGGTGCCGGTTCGTTTAAAGGCCAACATCTCTTCTTCCATAGCCATTTGCCATTGTCTGTTGTTGCTATCTGCTATTGCCTCTTCATATGTTTGTGGTACATTACTCTGCATTACTGTCATAAGATTATTGTCATAAGTGCTGGAATCGATTCCTCATCAACAATTTCTAGTCTCTTACTTCTCCCATCATGTTCTCTTCCATGCTCTTCAACCATTATTCCTTTATCTGCCAAGTCTTTTCTTAATCTTTCAGCTTCTGACATTCTTTTCTTAGGCTTTACTACTTCTGCAGATGCTTTTTCTGTTGTGATTTGATCAGTACCAGTTTTGGTCTGTGTGTTCAGTTCTTCTTCACCACTTTGGTTTGCATTTTCCTCGTCATCACTATCCAATTCTGGTTTTTGTATCAGATCTTTCCATTGTACCTCCTTCTTTGCCTTTTGTTTATTTGAGACCTTATTGTCTTTGTAAAGATATTCCTCTACAAACACTACATCTTGGCTGATTATAATTTTTCCTTTGTTTGGTTCATATAACCTGTAAGCCTTGGATTCCTCATCATATCCAACAAGGTAAGCTATCAAGGCTCGATCATCCAACTTCTTTCTTAATTCATCAGGGATGTGCACATAGGTTAAACAACCATATGTTTTAAATCTTTCATAAGCTGGAATTCTTTTGGTCCACAACGTTTCAGGGATTTCTCCATCAATGCTTGCACTTGGCAGCCTATTCTGGATATAGATAGCAGTCTTAAGGGCTTCTTCCCATAAACTGTTAGGCAATCCAGCATGCTTTGGCATAGCTCTCACTGCATTTAGACATGTCCTATTCTTTCTTTCTGTTGTTCCATTCTGTTGAGGTGAATGTCTACATGTTAATTGTCTTCTTATCCCTTTCTTTTTGCAGAACTCTTTAAAATGTCTTGAAATGTACTCTCCACCCCTATCTGATCTTAAACATCTCATTTTATAGCCTCTATCTCGCTCAACCTCAGAACAGTAGCATTTTTCTTTTCTAGAAAAATCATCTATAAAGGTGATGAAGTACATTTTTCCAGAATAGCTCCTCACATTTAGAGGTCCACAAATATCCATGTGCACCAGCTCCAGTGGTTCTTCTGCCCTGTTTGAGCCTTTTTGAAAAGGCAGTCGAGTGCTTTTCCCTAGCATGCATCCCCTGCATACAAAGTGTTTTTGATCTTCCTGTTCACTGTCAATGTATCCAAGCTTGCTTAAAGCTTTCACATATTTGATGCGTGTATGCCCAAGGCGCTCATGCCAAGTTTTCAGAGATGCACAGATACATTATTAACCATTGGGACATTAAAATTTTCCGATAAATTCATTTCAAACAAATCTCCAACACGTTTTGCCAAAAAACATATTCTATTATTCTTCAAAACTTTGCATACAAACTTGTCAAATAGTACTTGGTACTCCAAGTCTACTAATTGACTCACTGTATTAGATTCTTCACAATGGAAGGTACACAAAGTACTTTTTCTATTTCTACAGGCTCTCCATGTAAATCAAATAATCTAAGCATTCCAGCAGCTTCTACATCCTTAAGTTTTCCATCTCCCAAATGGATTTTCTTCAAGAGTTGCTCCTCATCCTTTCTTGCTAGCAGATTTGATGATCCTAAGATTGTTCTTTCAACTCATGAATCTACAATGAAAGACCTTTTAGCATTCTCCTCTTTGCTTAAATAATTAGAGAAAGCATTAGTTACCCCTTCCTCAGAATCCTCATCTTCTTCTTCCATAACAACAACATTTGTGCTTGCTGATCGAGTTCCTTTTCCCTTTCCTTTGCTTGCAGTCTTTCCCTTGCCTTTACCTCGGCCCCTACCTGCAGCATCTTTAGGGCTTGGGCATTTGGATGCAAACTGGCCTATACCACCACATGTAAAGCAGGTCTTTTGACCTCTCTTAGGACAATTATATTTCAAATGTCCAGCTTCACCACAACCATAACATGGTCCTATCACTCTCCCTTCATTACTTGCTGATCCTTTATTTTTCTTCACCATTAACACCTCAGCAGACTCCTCATTGTCATCTTCTTCTACTGTCTTCTGTTCAACCTCGGTTCTTGCAATATGTTCAACCTCCTCCCTTGTTCTAGTAACGGTCATGATAAGGGTAGCCAACTGTGCAATATAACCAGAGAACATTCTAGAGATGGCTAAGATCTTATGACTTTCAGACATGGTAGCACCAGCAGCTTGCAGATCTGCACACAAGGAGTCAAACTTTTGATGATAAAAATTTCAGCTAAAACAAGTTAGTCCAGAGTACAAATTATGGAAGCATCATCAACTAGTCATTATCATCATTTAAGTTATAACCATTGAAATAACCATAACTAATGAAGTTATAACCAACGAAATAACTTATAACAGGTATTGTAGCATCGGGGCTTCACACTCTTATTACTGCATCAAAATACATGCTACAGAAACCTTTTCGGCATGCTAGACATCTACCTTAATCACCGAAAAGATGATCACAATCTTCTTCTACAAATTACAGATTCAAACACGACTCTATTTCTTATCTTGTAGGCTCCGGAAGCATCATCAACTAGTCATTATCACCATTTAAGTTATAACCATTGAAATAACCATAACTAATGAAGTTATAACCAACGAAATAACTTATAACAGGTACTGTAGCATCGGGGCTTCACACTCTTATTACTGCATAAAAATACATGCTACAGAAACCTTTTCGGCATGCTAGACGTCTACCTTAATCACCGAAAAGATGATCACAATCTTCTTCTACAAATTACAGATTCAAACACGACTCTATTTCTTATCTTGTAGGCTCCGGAAGCATCATCAACTAGTCATTATCACCATTTAAGTTATAACCATTGAAATAACCATAACTAATGAAGTTATAACCAACGAAATAACTTATAACAGGTACTGTAGCATCGGGGCTTCACACTCTTATTACTGCATAAAAATACATGCTACAGAAACCTTTTCGGCATGCTAGACGTCTACCTTAATCACCGAAAAGATGATCACAATCTTCTTCTACAAATTACAGATTCAAACACGACTCTACTTCTTATCTTGTAGGCTCCAGAACCAGCGGAAGCGGTTCCGAGATTTCCATCTCAGTTGGACATACAAGTCAAATTTTATTCGTCCACATAGGTCATGCCATATAAAGGCCCTGACCATTGAAACATGAAAATATCCCGTTATATCTAGTTCTCAATTATTGCAAATATCTTCTATCATGAAAACCATTGCTAGCATCTATCATACTTGTGGACATAGGAATCTGTATACCATAGAGAATTATCTGTGTAAATCCTTCTAGGTAGGACTTTCCCTTTGACCTACCACGATTCATAGAACATAGGGCATTATCATTTTTCACATTCCCCCTTAATGCCATATGTAGATTCTTTGTATCAGAATTCTCTTTCAGCCTTTTCAACACCTAATCTTGACTGTAACAGTCTGAATCTGTGCACTGGTAACACCTTAGTAAGAATATCAGTTGTTTGTTCTGTTGTGCTTTTATATTCTACTGTTATCACTTTCTTTGCCACCATATCTCGGATGAAGTGTACGTGAAGCTCAATATGCTTTTCTCTCATGGAGAACTGGATTCTTAGTAATGGCTAAGCAGCTCATACTTTCTATGTACAATACAGTAGGATTGATTTGCAATGCACCTAACTCATTTAATAATCTCCTTGTCCAAACAATTTCTCTAGCAGCTAAGGATGCAGCATTATATTCTGCTTCTGCTGTAGACATTGCAATACATCCTTGCTTCTTACTCCTCCATGCAACACATCCCCCTGCAAGCTTTAAGATGTAACCTGACATAGATTCTCTAGAATCTAGATCGCCTCCCCAATCTGCATCCGAATAAGCTTCTAAATTTAAATTATCATTCGACAATGTGATACCTGAATGCAACCATAATGTTATCGTCTACATACAATGCTATAATGCAAAAATGATCCTTGTCTCGGAAAATATAGAGATTTCCATCATTTTGTAACTTTACGAACCCTTGTTCTCTAAGAAAAGAGTCCATATATAAATACCATTGTCTCGGGGATTGCTTCAATCCATAGACAGCTTTCTTAAGCTTCCAAACCATATTCTTTCCTTTTTCAAAACCTGGTGCTTGCTGCATGTATATTTCTTCATCCAAATCTGCATTCAAGAAGGCGGTGCTCATATCCATGTGATGAATCTCCAAGTTCATGGCATTAGCAAATGCAAGCAGTGTTCTAATACTATTTAACTTTACAGTAGGTGAAAAAGTCTCATCATAATCAATACCTTTCTTTTGCGTAAAGCCTTGTGCGACAAGTCTTGCTTTAAATTTCTGTTCACCATTGTTTCCAAGCTTTATTTTGTAAACCCATTTATTCCCGATGATTTTCTTATCAGCTGGTTTGTTCACAAGCTCATATGTATTAGTTCTATCGAAAGAATGCATCTCATCTTCCATGGCTAACTTCCAGTTTTGTGCATCAGCCGACTCCATAGCATCTGAATAGCACTTAGGCAGATTTGGTTCTAAAATAGCCATCACTTCATCGATTTCTATATTACCAAGTCTCCTACTTGTTCCTTTTTCTGAACTTCCATAATAATTAGGATCCAAGTGCTCAAAATTCTCTCTCAATTTATCAACTTCTGAAAGTCTTTTGCCCCTTCTATTATTTTCCATAACCTTAGCTCTGTTATCTTCTTTATTGTCATTGCTGCTTGTCTCTGTTTCAGCCTCCAAATTATTTGGGTTATTTTCTTCATTTTCAGCATATGCATGATCACTAACATGATCTTCATCCCTCTGGAATATGTGAGAAGGCAACACAACCAAATACTTTAAGAAGATCGTACCTTGGTTTTCTTTTGCTCCAAATTTCTTCTGCTATACGTCCATTTAGACTGGCAGATGGCAACTTGTTTTGAATATACACCGCATTCCTTACTGCCTCTTCCAACAAAAAGTTTGGAAGACTGGAGGATTTAAGCATGGACCTTACGGCATCAAGAATCGACATGTTTCTTCTTTCGGCCACGCCATTTTGCTGAGGTGTATGGCTACATGTTACCTGTCTCCGAATTCCCTTTTGTATACAATACTCTTTAAACTCACCTCCTACATATTCACCTCCTCGATCCGAACGGGCTCTAGGTGTTATCATGTGATTGAGCACCAGACAAGGGACATAATGGTGAAGTGAAAACGAAATCCAGATATGGTTGGCTATCATTTTAGTGTGTGCTAGGCTTATACCCGGTCACTGTGTGAGTCGGGTATAGGTCTGACACCCCCTGGGTCAGGAATCGGTCCGAATGTTTTTGGACTCGATAACTGCAGAGGATCTCAACCTATGAATGTTGAGGGGTTAAGTCAGGTACATGTGTGGGTCGCCTGATGGAGGCTACACTCTCTAGCCACACATGGAACCATTATGCTCTTGTTGTTGCCTCATCTATAAAGTTGTTTTTATCATTTATCATAAATTAAAACCATTTTTTTATAATACTAAGGCTGGGAGGAGTGGAAATATATTGTTTGCGAAGGACATATTAACAAACAGACTTATTAATGATGCAAACACTGACATAATTTTGACTACTATGGTTTTCGAGGTTAGTTAAATCAAAGCTATTTTGGAAGTAGTTAAGGACAATATGAGTTATTTCGGCAGACTTATTAATGATGCAAACACAATGACATAATTTTGACTACTATGGTTTTCGAGGTTAGTTAAATCAAAGCTATTTTAGAAGTAGTTAAGGACAATGAGTTATTTCAGAGACACCAAAAAACAAACAAACAAACATTGGATTTGCAACATGGTGACCTCAAAGAGGCAGATGATGATATTCCAACATACATGAATTCAATTGAATAAGTTCATGCAGATGAAGAGATTGCAACATACATGGATTCAATTGAATAAGTTCGTTGACACCAGAAAACAAACATTGTGTTCGCAACATGGTGACGTCAAAGAGGCAGATGATGAGATTCCAACATCCATGGATTCAATTGAGCAACATACATGGATTCAATTGAATAAGTTCATTGACGGATTCTGGGCTAAAATTACAGGCATCCTCAGGCTTTTCATTTACAAGTTTCCAACATTTATAGAACCCAAATATTGCTGCTTTTTCATTTACAGGTTTCCAACATTTACAGAACCCAAATATTGCCCAGCAACGCTGGGCACCGTTACTAGTCTTACTATATTATTGTCTGGTTTGAGACATAAAAGGACAAAGATCAAAGATGAAAAGCTAAATGCTATTAATGGTACATATGAAGAGAACTTGCGTGTTAACGCCTTCCGGCATCGCTATGATCATTACATATCTGGAGTATGCTCGGTCTGCCTTTCAGATGTGGAAAATCTTGAGCATTGTCTTTTCTTTTGTCCAAAAGTCCAGCCGACGTGTTCCTGACTACAAAGTCTATTTAACAACGCATTGGATTGTTAATGGGCCCTCTTGGCTTCCCACCCCAATGCATGGCCTCCAGTTAGATAGAGGGCATTCTATCTTGGTTTTGGTTGGCTCCTGTGGGCAATATAGGAGCGTCGCAGACATCATATTTTTCATGGCATCTACTCATCTGCTCACGGTGTTATTGTTGTGGCTCAAGCTAAAAGGATAAATATCAAAGATAATAATACATAAAAGGGTAAAGATCAAAGATGAAATGGTGAAGGCCACTAATGGTACATATGGAGAGAACTTGCGTGTTAACGCCTTCCGACATTGCTATGATGCTCACGGAATGCTTTCTCATCCCCATCGAGCGTGACATGCAGGCCAATCCCGCTAGGTATATGGCTGAGTCAAGGGGGAGTCATCTATAAGCCCCTCCTAACGCCACGTGCAAGCACCTGGAGGGGTTCATTTTAGGGCTTCTACGTCGTATGTATACATAAGGAAAAAAGTACTATTTTTCTCGTAATTCCTTGTACATAAAGGGGAGGGGGTGCATAGTTGG
>JAANSK020010689.1:0-18490 GCA_011763485.2 Isoetes engelmannii
AAGGATTCCTATTTGCTTTGTTGACGCCTTGCATTTTAGGGTTATCCATTTGTAACGCTTTTAATGCCATTTTTTGACACGTGTGCCAAGGCATATTTATTATTAGTTATCAATTTTTAACACCCTTAAGACCATATTTTGACACGTGAATCGAGGCATATTTTTACTAGTTATCCATTTGTAACACTTTTAAGTTCATTTTGGCACGTGCGCCAAGGCATACTTATTACTAGTCAATTCAATGCTAAAACATGGACACCTCAACATCTTCTTATTCAACATTCTATTCAAAATAATTGATACGTGTGTCATACTTTTAGAGTAGGTTAAGAAAGGTGTCAAGAAATGGCACTATAAAATAAATATGGAAAGGGTGAGGTGGCGCTATAGCTTTCTAGGAAGCTCCTTTTGTGCCTCCAATTCAAACAATCGTATCTTGTATTGATTGTATCAGATCAAGGGGATGGCCATGCCATTGGATTCCTCTCATCAAGAGCTTTCTAAAAACTGGCAATTTGCCATTGTTTCGTCGCCATTGCAGCCAATGTGATCGAAATGGAGAATCTTCGTGGATTCTTAGGGAGCGATGTAAAATCTTCTTAGAATCTTAGGGCATCTTGACAAAATCGAGAAGAATCCTTATAGAATTTTAGAGAATCCTGAGGAAGCTTCATAGAATCTTTAGAAATCTAGAGGAACTTGTATAGAATGCGAAAGAATCTAGAGGAATCTTCATGATATTTGAGGGAATCTATAGGAATCTTTTAAGCATCTAGAAGAATCTTCATGAAATCTTAGGAAATCTAGGGGAACCTTAACAGAAACTAAGGGAATCTTTATAGAATCTTGGGGAATCCAACAAATCCTAAGGGCATCTTGAGAACCTAGAGAAATGATATGAGAATCTTGGGGAACTTTTGTGGAACCTACGGGAATCTTTATAAAATCTATGCGAATCCAAGGCAAATAGAATTCCAGTTAATAAGTGAGCCAATAGAGGGAATTCACTTTCAATAGTACATGAAAATCGATAAAGAGAAATGTTCGCGGCCATCTTGGTCCCTGCAATAAATTTCTTGTAGTCATTATCCATGTGGTCTTAGAGCCTACAATATTAATATCCTTTTGCGGTGATTCTGACAGTAATTGTGATATCGGCAGATGATATTATATCTCATAGGATTTTCCCTTCCTATATAATTCTTTTACATCAATTTTTGGCTTACGTGTCAGCCTCACAGGGATGTTGCTAAACCGTGTTGCTAAACCGCAATCTATTTGGTTTTTGAGACGACACGTGTTTTAGGGTACATCTGCTCCGTCCGACGATTCAGTCTTTCCTTTGGTTTCTCTGGTTGAGAATGTGTCTCTGCTTCAAAATGCCCGTTTTTTTATTCATGCTTCCGGCAAATAGAATGCAGGTAACTCCTTTGGTCTGTAGAAGTTTTTACGGTTTGTTTCTCTAATCGTTTAAACAATTTCGTGCAGGTGATGGTTCTTGATGTTTTTGTGGCCATTTTGTAAATGATCCGAGCTTGGATGCAGAGATATTCGAAGAGAAAAAACCCTTCTTTGGATATGACATTTGGCTCTGTTTTTATTTTGTGGAGTGCATCTGGAGCTATTACTTTAGAGCTGTTTTGCAGAGAGGATGCGGAAGGCAAAATGATGTAGATGCCCGACTTAACCTTATCTTATAGACTACTGCATGCAAAAGGGACTTGGTGGGAGCAAGCCATTGTGCAGGGAGAACTGCAGAGCCGTTGGGCCTCTGTTTTTGAAACCATCTATAGCTTACCCGTTGGGCACAGGTAAATAGTCGGAAAGCTTGCTCTGATGCTTTTGCTTTGGCTGGTTAAATGTAGTGGAAAAAATGGGCCATCCGTGAACACCAAAAAATAAGGCCAATGCTTCTGTCAAATAGGTGAGAAAGCTTCTGATGCGTATTTTTCAAACTGTGTTGTGCAGCTTGAGGAGCTGGTTCTATCTTGCAGGCCACACATTGATCTGATGAAGTCGGCTTCTTTGAGGTAACATGGATTGATATAATGGCAAAAAAAACATATTTGGAGCTTTTGTCTATGCCACGCCTTGGTGCAGCTTACAGCAGTAAGATATAAGTTCAGTTTCCAATTTGATTCTAAAACTTTATTAGAAAGTCATGTATGCTGTGTTTTTTCTTTTTCCACCTAGGTCGCATATGGCAGAGCATTACTGGTTTCATGCATGCGAGACGCCAGTCCTGTTTCATTTTTATTTGATATTAGCAAATTAATTATGGTTCCCACTCCGTTTTCATTGGCTCTGTTGAAGAGAAATGTTCGCGGCGGCATTGGCCGCCGCGATAAATTTCTTGTAGATATAAGTATGTGACAAAAGTGCACAATTACTTGCTTAAAACGTGGGTTTCATCGATTTTTGGGCTTGATTCAATCTAGAAGAGCTCAACCCATGGTTTCTTTACTCGTATACATTCTTATGGGGCATCCGATACTGATTCACCTCAAAGTAGTGAAATAAATTTGAAGGAGAAATCATCTGGCAAAAAAAATGCTTTCGTTTATTTGACTGCACAATACTTGTCCCAGCGAGTTGTGATACTGTTGGAATACTCCTACACCTATAGTTTGCATATTTTGGTGAAATGCCCCTTGTGTTTCCATTTCTAAATCCCTCATTGAAGACTGGTTGAGGAAATTGATGGTTCTTGGCATTGCGCCTGCGCCTACCTACAATCAGGTACAAGATGTGCTTATCTAACCTAAATACCTCCTACTCCTATAGTCTGTGTATTTTGCTAAAATGCCCTTTGTATTTCCATTTCTAAATCCCTCCTTGAGAGCTGATTGAGGAAATATAAGGTTCTTGTTGTTGTGCCTGTGGCTAGGGCGGTCACAGGGAGAGAAGGCTACCCTCCTCTCCCATTTTTTTTGCACTTGCACCGATTCTTAAAGATTAGGAACCAATGGTTTGCAATATAATACGTAGACTTGAACCTCTATCAAGAAGATTAATTCTTCAAAGGGAATGCTTTCATAGATACAATCGACAGTCAAATGCAATTATTTTCTTAAATTAGACGGACCCTTCTTTTTTTCCATAATATGAATCTCCCAGCATGAAATAGATTCGTGTAGGTCATTTGCACAACCAATATAATTTCACTCTAGGAACCCCAAGCTATTATGTTATCGTACGAAGAGTTTGAGATCGACGAGGATTGAAATACTTACGTACAAATAACGTAATCTTAGCCCAACCATTGATAAAAAGTCGCATGCACTTACAACATATACCGTTTGTGTACTTTTCATATATCGTGCACTTCGGTGCTCTAGATCGCTCTAAATCATCATTCAATGGTCCGAGTCAATCAGAAACCATGAAAATTAACCAAATATGCATGCACATGACATATTTGGCTACAGTCTATAGTATACATCATTATTTCCCTAAGAGCATCGTTTTTTAAACATTATTATTCTTCTAAGATTAACCAAACCTTAGAAATTGATTTAGTGGCTAACCATTACTAAAGCAACAGATACAAGACCACCCCCCAAAAGAATTGACCTATGTTATCCGAACAACTAATGATCCATTTGCAAAAAATAAGACACAACAAAAGAGACCAATTGAAGCAATTGACCATTTCAGTTCAAGATATCAACAAAACAACTTCACATAACATTGGGGCTATCACCTCCTTAATAAAGCAACAACAAGAGTGAAGGTGCGCCATCACCTCAACAACATCCTTACAACATAAAACAATGCATATGAGCCCTAGGAGGGCGACCACCAAAACCTAGTAAAATACAACACAAACAACAAATCAAAACCTAAAGCAAAACCAGGATCTTAAATGCAAGTGATTGTTCATATGATTGCACCAAGGACCTCATAGCATCTCTAATGCCTCGCCACAAGTGCTCTGACCCTACTTATGGGTGCTCTTTGATCTAGTAGAAGGCATGTGATCACTGTGATCCATCACCGTCATCCATAAGTCTATACATGCATTGATATTGCCCAAAGTTTCTGCACGCAGGGAAACAAAAGCTGATAATCTCCCATATAAACCATCCGCTTTCAAAACTCATATGCCTCAATATTTGATGGTCTGGCTCATTAGTAATATGCAAGGACATATTTTGGTTAATATTCAAAAGCAAAAGCTCCAAAAGAAGGGGAAGAAGTTGGAGGCCAAAACACCTTCTCAAATCCCAGCATCTCCTAACTAGAATCATCAAGAGAAACAAAGATTTCTCGGACACTAGAAGGAAAATCATTTGCATGAATAAGTAATTTAAAACATAATAAGGAAACCAACAAGAACATAGCAAACTTTCAAACTATCGGGCAATAGCATAGGCATCTCTCAAACAACCAGAAAAGAGCTCTAAGGCAGCTAGAATCCAAAAAGTCATGGTCGATTGAGCAAAGAAGATTGTAGAACAAGCAAGATTGCCGAATACACAGACATACATGCATAAATCTGGCCGAATATAGCTGCCAGCATGTTGCGAGTAGCAGCAGGACGTGCCAAAGCCCTACAAAAAAGGATCGGCTATCTGTCCTAAAATATCATGTCACCCAAATTGGGAAAGATTGTTTTTTCGATCTATGGACATGTACAAGCATGCTCAAACCCTAGCCTATCATACTATAAGGTTTCAAGTGCCAATAAAGTAAAAAATAAAATAGCAATTCATTAACTGATTCGATCCTGATCCACATTATAGATGTAGCACCTATGGGACACATAACACAAAAATGAGGATCTCTATCTTGGTCTCAAAGGTAAGCACAATTTGTGAATATGCCTATCCAATAGCTCTCAATAGCTAGAGCACCTCTTTTTGTGAATGTGCAACCAAGCGAAAATGGGTCTTGGAGGAAAATTATAAGATATGGTTATGTTGTAGAAATCTTTTTAGATGGCCTCTTGGGGCCAAGCACAGCACCTTCGAGGCAAAAACGAAAAGGAAACGTAGGGAGAGAAAAAAAAGAAGGAAGCAAACGATCCAATTGACACCAGTTTATTACATGTCTACGATGACATAGAATACTATTGAAAAATCTCCAAGAAAGATTCACATTGCTATCCAAAGCTTCAGCCTCACACTCTTCCACTTCATATCATTCTAAGTAAGGCTCCCAAAATGTCAAAAGCGTATCGTGTTACATAAGAAAGTGGATGGTTGAAGTATGGTATTCGTATATATTTTGGTATATTGCTGATGGTGGACTCCCAATTTCGAGTTTTGCATGGTTGAAAGGGGTTGTGGAGTTTTTTTTTTTAGGTTTGAGACAAGCGATCAGGGCGGAGCGTGAACAGGTGTCCGGCAGCAGCCTCCACGTTTCCTGGTTGGAGAGGAAGACGGCATGTAGACGAATGATATCCGGTTGCAGCCGTGAGGTTTGTAGCATCGCTGTTTGCTTTGGTTTGTTCTTTGGTGCCATCCGATATGGTGGGAAAGGCTTCTGGTAAAACATCGGCCTTCTGTTATTATTGTGGTTTGCCCTAAAAAGGGTCGAGCCTGACAAAAGCGGCCTGCTCTCATGCTTGCAGTCCGGCTATGGATTTGCTTAGGTGCCGATTTTTCATTTCCCTGCACCAAATAGCCCACATTGTTGCTCTGGTACAAGCTTTTATGAAAACAGGTTGGTTCTAGGAGACTAGGAAAATGCAAAGTGCTCTAACGTTTTTGCACAAAATAGGGTTATCCAGAACGATGCAGATTCAGATTGCGAAATGCAGAGATAAGATTTGGAGATGGCATGGATTCAGAAGTCGTTTCCTACAGCTCCGCTGTTGGGGTCCTCTCCTGGTAAATGGAAAGCAATGAAGCGGACACTTACATAAAATGCGAAGACAACTTATGGACGATGGGAGGGAAAAACTTAGGTTTCTTTACTCTGTTTGCTTTAAAATTGTTCCTATTATTACATATTAAAATTTCGCAAAGAGATTGTGGTCATAGGGAATCAGGTTATCTGCGCTTGGTGCATATTGTTTCTAGCAAGCTTTTGGCTAAAAGTTTTAATTTGCTACATTGCAATAGTTTGGATTTGCATGTAAGATTATGGTTTGCCCGTTGTATTTTTGTCTTTTCCTCTTTGCTGGATGCAGTTTTAATTTCTCTTCTAAACTTGTTGTATTCTGTGGTTCATTGTCGTTGAATGTGAGATGTAGTTTCCTCTGCTTCTGATTGTTGAATTTGAATAAGTTAGGTAATGAAAACTTGAAACCTGTTGTGAATACCATGTGTGTGTTGCGAACATGTGTGCTTGTGCATTTGCGCATGGGATTAGCCCCCCGGCTTTAGGTCGTGGTGGAGAAAATGTGGAATCCGCTTTGCGGAGGGGGTTCGAATCCCCCAACTCCGTCCTTGTTTATCGCATCTTCATTTGCACTGGTTTGGCGTTGTTGACTTATGGGTTGACTGCATCATTGACTTGTAGTGGCTGACTTATGGATTGACTGCATCATTGACATGTAGAACATTGGCACAAAATCATATGGTGAGGTGGATATTGGAGTTTGACCCCACTTATTTTAAGGGGACGGCCCTCGTTGCACCAAAGGGCATCTTTTAGGGAATATCCTGGCCATCAACGGCCAAGGATGAGCGATAAGGAGGGATGAGCGATTGGTTGCATGCAATTCATGCAACCAATCTGTGAAACCCTTAGGAACATTCTCTTCCTTTTTACCATCACATTAAATTGCCTCCCTTCTTGCCCTAGGAAGTATTGAACTATAAACATGCACCAAAACTCAATCAAAACGACACTAATCTTCCTATGCACTTCAACTACTATGGAAAGCTGCGTATGACTATGGAGCCCATCAAGAACTACTCTTCTGGACCATGATGAACAACCCAAATAATTAATCTAGAGGAATAGTCTCACCACAGGCCATGGAGGTCCATACTGAGTAGGAGGTCGCACCAATCCATCCTCTTCCCCTACTCGTAGTACTACAACAGCTATGATCCTTTTCCAAAGGATACTACCAAAAACACCCTGAAGTTCAAACTGAAAGATATTGAGTAGATGTATGTACTAAGGCAAATTATTGCTTCTTCCTTGGAGGATCAAACCAGAGTCCCACAATCATATAGTAATCCATGCTCCACTACAATAGCAGCCTCAACCTCTTCATTAAGGCAAGAGTACTACAGCTCATGCAAGTATAGGGTGAGAAGAAAAAGAACAGCATACTTCTCTACAACCACAACTACTATGGGAGGGGCCTTCTCATTTCCAGAAGATATTGCCTTCCCTTTCTTCTTGCCTTCCCTCTACCTCATTCCCTCTACCTCAAACAAGGTGCTACAACCCAAAGAGGCATGCCAGGGATGAGGTAATCTGTTGGGTCGGAGAAAGTAGAGATGACAGGACGGGAGGCCCATGATCTTGGTCATTTTCTTCTTGCAGTTTGAGATCCAAGCTTAACTCATGTTGCACGCAAATACCCATGATCTTGGTCACTTTCTTCTTGCAGTTTGATATCCAAGCTTAACCCATGTTGCACGCAAATATCGGCAATGCAATAGTTGAATCTGGCCAGTAATACTTCTAGGATATAATAGGCCTATGCACATGACACTTATCTTGAAACCATTTTGGCAACAAAACATTAAATCACAGTTACAACATCAAACATTCAAATGGAGTCTTACAAACTTCATTGCAGAGAAGTTTAGCTTCAAAATCCAAGTCCGTTGTTTCCTGTTCAACCCCCTTCCTTTTCCTGCCAAATCCCTGTTTACTTTCACATTAGCTAATTTCCAGCTGCAACTTCCTGCATCTATGTCAAGGGACTCCAGATCGAACACACCACTCTTCTCTACATCATCCTCTATATATTGCACATGCATAGGTAATGCTTTGAATCTATTAAGATCTTTTGGAACCCTAACGAATCTTTCGGCACCAGGGGATGAAACCTGCAAAATCAACATTGGTAAAGTTACAGAACACTCTATGCACAAAGATTTTGATAATACAATGAATACCTCTAAAGATAAATTCTTAGGCACGTCTCCTTTCTGACCAGCCCCCTCAAGAGCAGCAGAATACAGTGAAGAAAACTTCTGAATTTCTTCCAATGTTGGAGATCCATATCTGAAATGTTCCAAACAACATTCAATCTGTATGTGATGATAGCAGATTACAATACAAAGAATAATCTTAGAAGAGTTTCTAATAAACTGATCAATAGACCTGGTCCCTTGATGAAAAGCACTTGACCACATGATAATTATTGCGTATCAGGTTTATAACTATATATGCTTCTTGCTAGCTGACAGGAAATGTTGCTACAATCTTGTACAAAAAGAAAGATTTGATATCCATAATATCAGCAAGAAGGTTAGAATCTTACTTATCAGAAAGCTTGTCTAGCCGAACATGCACCATGCCAGCAGTTGAAACTTTAAATGCATAGAAGTCAAGGTCTTCGTATGAAACTAATGCTTGTTGTGCAATAGCCAAGGCCTTCTCACCCCATGACGTATTACCAAACACAATGCCACCACCGTCCCCTCCATCACCTGCCTAGGAATACGTCAACATGCTTCCTAAGTGTCCTCCATTCTAGAAAAGCATAATTAAAGACAATTTTCCAGCAAAAGCTGCCAAGATGAGATGAAAATTATGAGGATTGCTGACAGCTATCAGAAGCAAATATGCAGAAAACTGATGCCAAGAGCCAAAAAAGATTGTAGAAAGCAATCAACACATTTCAGAAATCAGAAAGGCTATATATGAATAGAGGGCTCAACTAGAATGTTTGAATCACAAAATTTAAAAATCGTGGCACAAGAATTATCTGCAAACATTCAAATGCAAAGCAAATGGACAGTCTAGAATTATGCGATTAATAGATGGGAGGATGTAAAAGCTAAGCCTCTATATAGAACAATTTTGAATGTGGTTTCATTTGCTATCTAGCTCTCGTCTTAAAACAACATGAAAGAGAAATAACCCTCACCATGACATCATCTTCATCCTCATCAGGGAACTCATCTTCCATGTCACCATCCTCGAACTCATCTGAACATAGAAATCGGTTAATCTCATTCCTGAAGCATTCTCAACAGACGGGAATGCAGTAAGAAACTGACCTCCTCCATCCATCAGCTCTTCATCTAAATCCCCATATTCGTCCTCCTCATCATCTGCATCCTCCTCTTCCAAGTCATCTTCTTCATTCTCAGCTTCTACTTCCGTCTCCATTTGAACCAAATTTCGAGCTACTCCCTTATCATTTGATCTGCTGGAAAATGAGCATATTTTTTTTCTCAGACATAGATTGCTCACCCTTCCTGTGCAACCGTCTGCAGCTGCAAAGTACCCAGGATTGACTTCATACTGGTGCTTAGATACCTGGGTAGTTCTCCAATTTGAAGAAGAAAAACGTGAGAAGGGAATGACAAACAAGGAAAATCGACGGTAACGGCCATGGCTGAGTAATACTGAAGGGGAGGGTACGAGAGAAATGGCCATAAAACCCTTGGCAGTAGGCTAAACCCTATTTCTGTGTCGAATAGGGGCAGGGCAGCCTTCAATGGAAAAGCGGAGTATTTTGTTTTGGTTTGCTACAAAAGGAAAATCCGAATCTTCGGGCAACCTTTTGTTCGATGGTGTTGTGTAATAGGCTAAGAATATTCTCTTGATTCTCAAGAACCATTGATCTTTTTTTTTTTTCCTTTTTTTGCTTCCTCTATTCTCAGATTTTCACTCATTGACTGTTATTTACGAAAACAAAGAATCACTTGAAGCATAACAAGGGATAAATGGTTCTCTTTATGCAATGCTCGACGAATGTGTGGGTAATATGTTAGAGAAAATCAAACATGCGTCTGGTAGGATACATTATGCTATGCTTAGGTTAAGTTTGGCAAATTCTCAAATTTTCTTATCCAGATGTCTATTAATTAATATAGGGAGAGTTTAGATTTGAACTCTTTACATCCTTTAACCATACGTAAAATGTTTGAAATTGGAAGTCCACATTAGACCCTGGTTCAACCCCTTTCCTTACTATCCATGTTTGCCATAGTGTTGAAAACTATGGGAAAATACTTGTCTAAGGAATGTTGTTAGACCTTGAGTCAGATATGTGTTTAAAAGTTGCTTTCTTACCCTTATAGTAAGGGGGTACCGAGGAGGGCATCCTTAGCACCCCATGGTCAAACTTGGAACAACAAGTGCCAGCATCAAATGTCCAGCTTTAGTTGCCATCCATGGTGGAATGCTGTAGTTGGCCACAACTATGGGCCATGCGCTATATTTTGATGACACCGTTCCAGAAGGGCAAATCCCATCCATTCCAATTGCAAGATATAAATTGCAAGGTTCATCCTTAAATGCCTGCCACTTATTTTCTATGTGATTTGTAGCTTCTCCATCCGTTGGAATTCTTAAAACTCCATCATTACTTCGATGTGTCACATGAAAGTTTATTAATGCTGACAAAGATGGAGAACGAAACATGTATTGCAAATGGGGAATAATGGGTAGATGCCGCAAAACTTCTCTAGGAATAGCTTTCTTCTTCATATCCATCTTATAGCGTGGCTCCTTGCATTTTGGACACTCATGTAATGTTGCATATGCATTCTGGTACAATACACGATCATTTGGGCAAACATGAATGCAATGATATTCCAACTGTAATGCATGCAATATTTCCCTTGCTTCTCTTCTTGATTTGGGAACACTAGGTAGTATTTTACGTAGCAAGCTAGCCAAAAAAGAAGAAAAAGTCGATGCCATCATCTACACGTGATAAATGGTTTTATAAGACAAAAATTACTCATTCAAACAAATAACATACTTAAGTAGCTCCGATACACTCTTATTACTCCATGCAAATTTGTGTTGAAGATTCAGAAGTAGCAAGCATGTTGCAATACGTGACATCCTAGCCCCAAGATATAGTGGTTTGCCCGCCTCATCTTTGGGAATACTTTCATCTTCTTTATCACCGTTAATATTGGCCTCTTGGTTGGCATCACCATCCTCTCCATCTATAACAGGATAATAATTATCAAGAGCTTCAATTAAACCGGGTTTTTCTTCCTCTCCATGCAGACTCTTCAAGATTTTGCTCCCGTAGCAGAAGTGTCAGCTACTTCAAGGAATGATGGAAGCTAAACAAATGGGGTGCCCATGAAATACAAACTAAGAAGCCTCATTGCAGATTTGGCAATGGTCATGGAAGAAGGGACTAAGGTATGATTGAAGCTGTTGAGACTTGAAATAAGAATATTCTCATTCCAAAGCAACAAAATATGTCTATTCTCATTCCAATTGGAGATGCTAGTGGAGTAAATACTCATTTGCAGTCATATGTTCTTCAGTGTTTTCTCATGTTTACACTCATGTTTGCAGCAGAAGTTCTAGGGATGTTTCGGTTTCTCATAATGGCAAGGACTTCTATATCCTTGATGTGATTGTTACTTTCTTCTTGTGACATATCGGTCTCATCTCGACGACATATGTGGTACCGAACAAAAACGTTCAAACGGTGTCTTTCAAGTACTAATTTGAGATGTTTATCAAGAGTTTTTTCCAGTTATTATGTCAAACCTTGCAATTTCTAAAATGGTAGCAAATGCATTCATTATCAAGCCTCAACCGGCAGGCTTTCTAATCTAAGGAATCCCTGCCGTTGATCAAAGCTCTGTGATAGAGCATAACAAGCAGCTATTCAACAGCAAAGATTAGTAACCGAGTAGCAGCTTGAGTCGTGGAGCCTCCATTGCATCTTTGACCCAACTCGGATGCTGTTAACGCAGGCTTGGGGGTGCGCCCAGCCTGTGATACTCTTGCTCTGGGAGATGATAATCCAGTTGTGGGTGTAACTTCGCGTGAGGCAGCTTGCCTGCCGGTTAAGGGGTTCAATCCCCTTGCTTGCTTGCTTGTTATGGCAAATAAATCGGCTCGCTTGTGTATCAGCCATAATAGGCTCGCAAGGGGGATAACCCTTTGATAAATGTAGACATGTGCAGTAGATTAGGAAACTGCGTTTTTTTCAAGCCTCCAACGCATGTGTGTGCAGTAGATCAGGAAAAGGTGCATGAACTTAGTGTCAAAATTTGATCATAGTTTGGTACGCAAAGCAATAATTTGAAATGTTTCTTCTTTCCTTGGTTTAAAGTGTTTACATTGGTTGCACTAAGAAATATCCTCCAATCTAATATGTGAGCATTTATGTTTCATGTGCAGATCATATAGCTATTTGTTTTACATTGTTTGATAAACTATACATCAGTCAAGGTTTTCATTTCCCTAGAAAATTCTAATGTATTTTTGTTGAACTACTTGTTTCAATAGGACAGAGGTCATTGATTTATAAAAAACAGAACCTCGTTAGCCTGGTTGTTGGCAGGATTAATATCCAAGAGATAAGTTCATTGTGTTTATATTTTTGCTATCACAACTTCTCTGTATAGTGAGCCAAGTGCTAGATTCACATGACTGTCGCACTTAGATTCTCTCAAATAATTTTACGCATTACGGTTACTCGGTTTAGGCAGCTAATGCACAACTAGCAATCATACGCTTCAATTATTATGGAATTGACAAGGTTAAGGTGCTTCTAATAATAATGATATTTATTACTATAAGTTAAGGCATGTGGAATGGCTCATCTTATTTCTACGGTTCTTTCTAACTGCACCCCCCGGGTCCGGGATCCCACAGATGATCATCTCCTCCGAGATCACCTTTCACAAGCCGATATCCTGTCCCGATGTCCACCTGGTAGATCCCCTCCTCTGGGATCTAGTCGTCGTTGACGGGGATCCCCTCCTACGGGATCATCGCGGTGGGGCTGATAACGGCGGAGGTGGGGATCACCTCAGCGGATAACGTCCGCCGTTAACAGCCCGGGCGCGGGGATCTCGGAGGAGGGGATCCGCTCACTGGGAGCGGCGGAGGAGGGGATTACCAGGGCTGATATCCTCTAACGTTAACAGTCCCTAGGCGGAAGATCCCGGAGGATGGTTTTCCAGTGTTTGAAAATTCAAGCCATGGCTTTCGCGCCACATTTCATTTGAAGTTTGAGAAGTTTAAACCATTTTGAATGCCGAAAAACTCGAAATTCATATTAGTGTGGGAATCAAAATACATTGAACATTTCATTATGGCATCATATGCTCATGGGGAATCAGACAGTTTCAGAGTATCATTAGATAAATTCACATTCAAGAAGGAGAGTCTTCAAGGGCCAGGTTTCATCAAACGGGTTTGAGTTCGATTGCCATCCTGACCCTCTGGTTAATAAAAGGTGGATCTCTTGACAGCTAAACATTTCTAGAGTTTCTGGATCGTTATCTTGAACCCGACCCGCATACAATCACCATCCTCTTTCTTGAACCAGTCATGGTTAATCACCATCTCTGCAATGGGAACATGAAGATACATGAGAATCCTAACAAATAATGATGCAATTAAAAGGAACTCACATTGTCCTCCTTGTTGTGTACCTCTTTTACAAAATTTTTGATATAAAGTTAATAACATAGACACTAGAATCAGAATTATTGTGTTGTTGGGAAATTTCGAGTGGAATGCAGGGTGCATTGTGCAATGCACTTGTCTCATGCCTCCATCTCTTGAACACATCAGCTATAAACCTGCAAGGATAGGAAAGAAGTGAGCAAAATTTACCAAAATTCAGAATTGATAAAATGAAAACAAGATATTACAATGTGATGAACTCTCTGGCTGGGGCATGCAAGGGATCATAGGAATCAAGGTGCACCATGCAAGGGCAGGGCTTCCCAAGACGAGCACTGACTAAACCATCAGTTACCAGTATGTAGAGGCTCCAATGGCCACTGCAGAAAAGCCAATTCATTCACAATTTGACAATAATTTAAGAACAAAATGTACCTAAACAAGGAAAGTTAGGAGATGGCATTCACTGGGATGTAACAAAATTGTGATGCCTAAATCTTCCAGTGTGACTTACCAAAAGGGCTATCAGGGATCAGGTTCCCAAATTGCTTGTGGGCACCACACAAACCAGCCTTGCTGCCACTTAAGAACAACCCAAATGCAGCAGGGTGCAAGAAGACATGGTGGCACCTCTTATTCAAGGGAATTGAGTGCAGAATAATCCTGAAACAACAAAAATCAGTGAAAGTTTGGGAGGAATTGGTTACTTCAAAGAAGTTTTGGAAGAGTGCAGGGATAACTCACAGCATATAAGCACCAATGCAGTCCGAATCTATGTCGCTAGGCCATAATCCCAGGCCGGAAGGAATATTCATGAATTATGTGGAACTTCACACTTTGTGATTTCTTGCCCATCTTGATGAAGGGGCTCCCAACAATCACAAAATATATCAAATTGAAGGGGCACTGCTATCTTGCAGATTCAACTCCTTTTTAGTATGCTATCAGGGTCTCGAAGAAATGGGGGTCAATAACATACAGGTGGTACAGGAAAACTTGTTCGGTTTTGGAAGCGAGTTCTCATTAGGAGATGGAGTCTCCTTCTCAGGTGCATCATTATCATGTTCATCCTGTTGGGAGGGGGGAAGGGGGGGGGGGGAGGACCTCAAAACATTTGGGTTTGGGGGCTGGACGTTTGACATGGGTCTTGGGCTTCACGTGGGGTGGCCTACATGACGGCAGAGGGGAGGAAAAATTACCTGCAGCATCTGCAACCTCCTCGTCCACATTGTCGTCATCAAGCTGATCCCGATCCTGTGAAACACTCGGCCAAAGCTCATCATCCGAAATAATATTCTTGTGCATGTTCCTTATCGTTTGCTTAATCTCTTCAATTTGCAATTGTTGGCACTCACAGCTTTCTTCCTCTGCACCTGAAGATTGATAAACTCTTCTTTTTGGTTCTACTCCAAAAGCCCATGTCAATCTGATCATCAGCTAGCACAACAGCCTGCCTCCTTGCCCATTGCAATTTCCGAGTCAAATTGTGGGCATACTTGAAATCATGATCTAGGCTCCTGCTTATCGAGATTGTCATAACTTCTTTTCTTCTGGCTGCCATTCCCGGGTCCGGCCTTCGGAATCCTGCCCCTTGGAGTATCAGGAACCCTGTAATTATCATACAGGTTATGAATTCTAAACTTGTGATTCTCTAAATCTACCTTCCGAGAATATGCCTTGGTGCAGTCATCGACACATCACTTCCATCTCCTAGACCCCTGTTCATTGACGCGATCAGGGCCTCTTCGGCCTGGAACTTGTGCAAGTCGGGAATATCTAGCTCAGGCTCGTTATCTATGACCTGAGCCGGCTCTTCTATGACTTGGGCATCGACAGAAGCTCAGTTTTCTTCCTCAACACACTTCTCCCTTCCATTTTTTTTCGTTGGCTCTGGGTATTGGCGACTGGACCTCGCTCCCCGATTCATCTCCGGGCTTACCAAAAAAATGTCGAATCTTGAATGACATAGCGTCTTCATCAACCACAAGGTTTTTGCCCAGGCTAGTATTCAGGCTGACCTCCAACTGTATCAGCTCGTGCATCTAACAGAAACAGTAAGAAATAGTTAAGAATGATTAAAAAAATATTAGAGGCAATTAATACAGAGTTGTCAGACTAAATTTACCGCGGTAACTGCTACTTTCGGAGGTAAAAGCTTGTGTGAAATCCTCTGCAAACGTCCGACTCCTCAGCTACGATGGCACCAGTATGATCGTTCGACAAATCACCCTCCTACCAGACGAACAGATTTCTGAAAGGGGAAGAACTGGCGTAATTCTGTGTTCTACGATTTCGACGGATTTGTCTCCTGTCCTCTGGTATCCCCATCCGGTACGTGGCACACTTTCGTTGGAGGCGTATGCCTCATAATGAACCGTCAGCTTTTAATTCAAAATGAATGTACACCTGGAAATGGGATTCCAGAGGCGGGTTCATGATGCAGAAGGCTGACATCTACGATTTGCCAAATCAGCAGATTTGACGGCTGATAACAATCAATGCCTCCATGTGATTCCCTCCTCTGGGATCCCTATCTACAAGCGTCATATCAGAGACTGGAAATTCAGGAAATTCATTAGCAAATAATTAATTAATATTGAAAATCACCACGGCCCGGATATTCTGTGCTCCGGGATCTCCCCCCCCCCCACGTGCCAACTTTAAATGACGCCACATGTACATGGGATCCCGGAGGAGGGGATCGGGTCGGCGGCTATTGTCCCTCGTTAACAACCAAATTAGGAGGGATCCCGGGGAGCAGGGGATCCGAGGAGGGCAGGGCACGTGGCCTTGGGATCCCGAAGGAGGGGATCACCTCGGCAGATAACGTATGCCGTTATCAGCCCCGCCGCGATGATCCCTGAGGAGGGGATCCCCATCAACGACGGCCGGGATCCCGGAGGAGGGGATCTACCAGGCAGAAAGCGGGACAGGATATCGGGCAGTGAAAGGTGATCCTGGAGGACAGGATCATCTTTGGGATCCCGGAGGACGGGATCCCCGTGCGGGGACGGCTGCGATTGGACGGGGGTTTCGGCGACCCGGATTGGCTGGGCGCCACCGTGGCGAAGCCCCTGTACAGTGGAACGGGGCCTCCCCGACGGATCCCGTTGGAGAGGGGCCGAGATCCCGGAGGACAAGAATTTGAGCTCCAGGATCCCCGAAACGAGGGTAAAAGTATCCTGAGCCAACAATGTATATAATCAACATATTGCCATTACTCTGCTATTATGCAATCAATGCTTATCACTATGCTTGTTTCACATGGCTAGTTTTAGTATTAGGCCAAACCAAATAGGACACAACCCTAACATATTACCCAAGCTTGCCTTACTGCTAGTTCACGGATAAATTTACTTTTGGAGGTGTCGGTGAGACATGGTAGGACCCCAAATTAGGTGCTTGTGTAAAATGTACAAATCCAAAATATCTAAAACCATTAGATGCAGTACGTGGTGTAAAGTGCACCATGCAAACTGTACTTAAAGAAAGAAGCGAAGGAAGAAGAACAGAGGAAGATGGATTTCTTAAAGACAGCGTCTTCGTTTCTGGGATCTGATGAGAAGGATGAGAAGAAATCTGAATCTCATCCGCCTAAGAAACAAGGAGCTCATTCCGGCGCCTCTGATCCGAAGCCGGGAGATGACGACATTCCGTCTTATCAAGAGGTATTTTCTAGTGCTCAGGTTGTATTTGGTGCAGCAAAGGGCAAATTCGGCGGCGGCAAAGAAGAAACGGATGTGCATAAGGTCGCTGATGCCGCAGAAGATCTAATTCAAGCTGCAAAGCATTACGGCCATCTTGATGGCGGCCAATACGGTAAATACCTTGATCAGGCTGAGGGTTATGTCCATAGCTATGCTCAGAGGGATGGCGTTCCCCCAAGTACAGAGCATAAAGACTCTCCGGAAGTACAGATTCCTCCCCCAAAGGTTCATCATGCTCCTGCAGAGGATGAATAGCTCAAAATTTGGGGAAATTGCATTGTAATATTTGCTTTCTGTTTTCTGGTTCTGTAAACTATGATCAGTATCTCAATTTGCTGTGTTAGATTTCGCTCATTTGAGTGGGATCTGTATTCTGTTTATGAATGTATGAACTCGTTTATTTGTGAGATATCTTTAGGATCTTGGGATTTTTATGCATTAGATCCACAAAAGAGACTTTTGTGGATTGGATTAGAGCACGTTTATCGGTAGGCACTTTGTTAATAAATGTCAAAGTTGACAATTGTTAGCTCCACTATTGAAGACGAGCCTATGTATGGCCCTTTTAATTAATGCTCAACGTGACTGCCTTACCTATCTCTTAAACTTCTTGGTTCAATAAAAGTTGTTTTGTTGTATTATAGCTACTAAAAAACTATCACTTCGATAGACTTTTTTGTCTTGTATAAATTCTATGTGACGTAAGGTAAGTGGGTATACGTTCTTGTTTATCATCCAATGGGAGATCGACACGTTGCAATCATTCTGATTAAGAATGACAAATAGGCCTGCATTCTTGAACCAACCTGAAACAGCCAGTTACCTGTTGTTTCGCCTCCTGCTATGGTGGGATTTTCGACCTCTACTGTTTCGACTCCTGCTGTGTGGCTATGGCGGGCTTGAGATGCCAAAACCTGCTTACTTTAAGGCTGTGGAAATGAGAAGAGTTCGCTGGCTACTGTCAGCCACTAGGAGCGCCGTTTGCCTGGCTGCTGGCAGTAGGTAGGTAGCTCCCCCTGCTTAGCCAAGAATCGGCTCCCTCTTTTCATTCCACATCATGTAAAAATTGCTTCTTTATACTCATCGTGGCTCGTAAGCCCCTTGACCTAATTGGTTCTTTGCTTTTGATTTCATTCATATAAAAATTGCATGATGTAAAAATTGCTTCTTTATACTCATCGTAACTTGTAACTCGAAAGCCTTTTGATTTAATTCGTCCTCTGGGATGCATCCACTCTTGCAAAGCCCAAAACAGAGCACTATCACACTCAGATTAATCCCGGACTTGAGCATGGACC
>JAANSK020010800.1:0-18486 GCA_011763485.2 Isoetes engelmannii
GGTTGGCGACGTGGGTTTGGCGACGCGAGTCGCAGACGTCGGCCACGCGTCGCGCACGAACGCAGGCGACGTCTAGGCTCGTCGCTCGTGACGTTTGGGCAACGCCGCGTTGCGATTCGCAACGTCTGTGCGACGTGGCATCGCGATTTGCTACGCGACGTCGCACAGACGTGGTGCGATGACGTCGCGCGAGTCGCGATTTTCTTGTAGTGTGAGATGGAAGAGGGCCAACATGCGAGTTACACTCCATCCAAGTTACACATGCTCCACATCAAAAACAATCAGGCTAAACCAGAATAAAGCAATGCTGCCACATGCCCAATAACCTCACCAACAAAAGAACATTGCTCAAGATAATCCCAAGACTACTCCACCACCAAATAGACTACATCAAGAATAATACCTTTAGATGCCGGCTGAATAAATCCAAAGCACATCTTCCTGTGAGCCCAACCTGTCACAGATAAGAATCATGACATATCCAAGCTGATCTAATGCAGCAACAGACATCATGCAATGGCCCCAGTTCCTGCTTGGCCCAACTGAATCCTAATGCAATAACACACGATCATTGGAAAGGAAAGCTACCTTCATGTTTAAAACAGAGAATAACAACCAACTAGTATTGCTCTATCATCATTCTACAATGGGAAACCCAAAGCCAGAATACGCTGAAGTTCGCAAGCTGCAATGGGTGCAGCAGATCCTTGTTGTACAATGCGTGCAACCATTTAATAACCCCCCTGAGCTGCAGTGAGTGCAGCAGATACCGTGCTGCAATGAGTGCAGTCCTCTAAAAAGCTACAATGAGTGCATCATATCCAACCAAATCTGAGAAAAACTCTGGCCCATGACACACATCAAGAAAGTAACTGAAGCATACCATTGTGATTGAAGATCCTCTGCAGCAAGAACAGGGCTATCGAACTAGACCATGTCTTTGCAAGACGGCTTTCCATTCTGGTTGAAACATAGAAAAGAAGGCATGGCGACTGTCCTGACCTCAGGCTCTCATGCTAAAGGGTTCTTCAGAGCTAAGGCGAACTCCAAGTGAATCCATTTTGCCACAAGGCTGAATCGTTGGGACTTAGCACCCTGCTCCAAATATGCTAAAAACAACAGGAATGAAGAAGCCAGTGGTCATCGACCACTCTTCCAGCCGAAATAGAGATCTGTATTCTGCACGAGATGGGCGGCTGCCTCCTGCTGCCCTAGGCGCACCATATATGCCTCCTTCGGCCCGCTTTATATCTGTTGCGCTCCCTGGGTTTTTTCACACCATGGCTCATCAGCACATGCCCCACAGCCCCCCTCTCAGTGAGAGATTTTGCAGTGCGAATGGCTAAAGACCGGCCCTCTGTGCGAGAACTCTTATTGCCACCGCGGCCTTCCCGTCCCCCGAGCTCCCGCTCTCGTGCCCAACTACATGGCCAGGCCCTCATTGTTCCTATAGATCTACCTCCCTCTCTTTTTGGACCGCAAGAGCCTCTTCGGATTGGGCTTGATACCTCATCTTTGGACCGGCAAGCTCAGTATCTTCCGCCCAGGCTACGAGACCATTTGTATGCTATTCACTCGACTGGAGGGAAGGCTCGCAACTCACTGACTGTTTATGGACACAGCTATTGCAGTTGTTAAAGGAATATCTGTCTGACTTTGAATGTGAACAGCCCGAGCGAGCTAATGCGTCGGTCCAAACATCAGCATCCAGCCTACCTGAGGAGGGACCGGCAGCTCCAACAGTCATGCCAGTGGATGATACGCCCTCCACCACCCCCGTTTCCACACAGATGGAAGATTTGCTGCATCTGGGCGCACCGCCAGCACACACTTCAGCACAAACAGCTCCTGCCATGCCTCCCTCATCGTTGAATTTACACATTGTTGGGCTCCCTCGGGATGATTGCTCAGGCCTTGAGGAGGCATGTCGATTTTTTGCGAAGGACATGTAGATCGAAGTGTCCGGTATTGAGTCTGACAGTCGGGTTTGAGCAGTACGTCCCGACCATCCGCACCATCTTTTGGTCCAGTTTCGAGACGCGGTCTCCCGACTGCATGTTTTGCGGCACGGTAACCACTTGAAGGGGACCACTTTTTTCGTGCAAGAGGATCTCACGCCTGCCCAGTTGTGCAGGCGCGGAGAGGAACTTTGTCGCGTCCGTGAGGCCCGCATGCAGAGTAAGTGGGCAATGTATCGAGGCGGCCATGCCATTATTCGAGATCGGTGGCCTCCTGACCCCTGGGCAAGTAGCTTCACGGCATTCATAAGCAGCGTATTGTGTTTGTAGTCTTGTTGTATATGTCAATCTGTACAGTGTTTGTGTTGGGGCTTTGCCCCGAGTTTTGGTCTGGGCCTCGACCCCCTTTTCTGTACCGGTCCCATAACCGGATTGGGTTCTCGTGGACGATAAAAATTTTCTTATTCTTATTCTCTTCTTATTCTGTTTGTTTTGCTTCTTAGCCTTCAAATCTGCTGGCTTTTGCATTCAGATCTACTTAATGGAGACCACTGCATATTTGTCTCCGCCATAGCCAGAGCTCCACAGGATATGGGACTTTTTGAGCTAGGATATGGCATACGAGTTTCGAGCTAGCGTATGGCATAGGATCTTAGGTTTTGGCACATGACATCGTATGATGCAGAAGTCATCCTTCTGAACAATAGAATAGAAGTGGTGGATGCTCCAACAAAGCTTACAATAATTGATCATCAATAGAAAAAGGATATTTGTACTCCAGAAAGAGGGTTTGCCTGATGCAGGTACTTGCATTTAGATACTTTTTATTGTTGTATATTGGAAGTGAATATTTGAATGTTGATTGCAGTTGTATGGAATCCATGGGAGAACAAGGCCAAAGCTTTCCTAGATATAGCTGATGATGTGTTCAAGTACATGGTTTGTGTACAAGCAATGCTATAGAAGTTCCAATAACTTTAAAGCCTGGAGAAGAATGGAAAGGTCGTCATGAATTGTCAGCTGTGTTGTCAAGTTACTACAGTGGCCAGCTTGATCCTGAAAGGGTTGTGAATGGGTGAACGGTGTACACTTTGTTGAGTGGGATTTTTTGTTCTAGAAATGTGACCAGCAACACAGAGCTTAAATTGTTGAAACAGGCGGTTGCAATTGTTGCCATATTTTGTAGGCATATGATGAGATTAAATGTACGTGTATCAAGTTTTTGAGGGTTATAAAGCAGCTACTGCCGTGAAATTGAATTGATTTAAAGTGTCAACCCTTGTTTGCACGTGCGAAAAGCTACATCCCATTTAGCCATTCATCAAACAAATGCTTCATTAGCACTATCTAAACTACCAAGGTTACTATCATTCATACATGTTGAAAATGGAATTGCCAATACCAGTAATGCATAGTATTTCTATCAAGCATGTAGGCATGCACCATTTTCCAAAAGGTAAGTTCTTCCTAGTGAAAGATGGCAACGCCTAATATGGTTACATTAGTCTTAAAATACACTAAAAGAAAACTTGCCCTTAACATCGGTCTATAGCCCAAAAACACGCTTGCTCGTCAGTACATTTGGCACCATTTGCTCTAGAGCTAGAAACCCTTCAACATTGTAGCCATCCGTGAAAAACTTCTTGAAACCATGGCAAAAGCTTTGTCAAAATACCTTTGTCAAAGGAAGGTGGTCTGGAAAGATATAAATTCAAATCTGCTGATTATTGCTTCTGCCCTCCTGAATGTACCAATGATATAACGACTGCTAGAGATGACACTTCATGAGTTCCCCATGATGTTCGATTTTCTTCACTTCTTCAGTTCTCGATATCACAGTATGACCTAAGAACTTAGATGGGTACGAAAAACGAAAAAACAAAGTTTCCTTTATATTATCAATAAGAACGGCAATCGTCGATTCTAAAAAGAAAACCCTTAACCCAGCCCCATTCTAAAAAGAACTGTACCTTGCTTTTGTCCTTCAAAAAAAAAAAAAGAAAAAAAGAAAAAAGAAAAAAGAAAAAAGAGGACAAAATAACTTTCCGTTCACCGTAACGTAACCAATGGGACCTTCAAATTTCCTACAACTTCAGTGCTAGTTTTTCTAGGGTAACTTTCTGGGTCAGAGTTTCTGGTGCCGCCGCCAAGGTATGTTTTTAGGGCTTCATCTATGGGAGTGTGACGACCATACGGATATTCATATTATACGAGCATTATACTCGTATGTACAAAAGATGGTTGTCACACGGATGCAAAAAGTAGTTGCACGAGGCAGGATTCAAACTCGCAACCTTCTAGTTGCAAGCCACATGCGTTAGCCAAGTGCACTACCTATTCTCATTTGGTAGTATCCTCCTACATCTTCCACATATGCGCGGTAGCTTCCAGGGAATCCTAGAACATTCTGGAACCTACGTGCATGTGCAACACTTTGCAAGATCTCATCCGTAAGAGTGGCACGATCTGGACCGTTGGTATACATATATATAGAGGAGCCTCATTCTTGTCGAACCATTCCGGTTCAATGCCAGTCTTGAGCCTTCTAGCATCTGTCTTGCATTCTTGCTCGCCTTCATGCCATTGTATTTCAGAGTTCTTGATCATATATCAGATTCTTGGGGATTCCCCGCGTACTTCTTGCGTATTTTCCACGTATTTTCTGCTTATTTTCCTTGTTCTTCGCATAGGTTCATGACATGGAGATCCGATATGGTTAATCTGGCAGGGTGGAGCTTCCGGCAGGGTGGATATGGTTAATCCCGCAGGGTGGCTCCGCAGTGTTGGCATTGGCAATCGATAGGGAAAGAGCATGAGCAAACAGGAGCGCAAGTATGGAGCTCGGGCTATGGTAATGGCACCAGAATCATCTGTATTTCTGGATCTTTTACTTCTGATCAGGAAATATGCTTTAGCGTCGTAGATTTTTACCTCCTTGAAGAGACCCAAGCTGGGGCGAAGAAAGATAAGCGCACCGAAAAGATCTTCCACTGCAAAGTTCTCGCTAAGATCTCGTTGGAGCTTCGCTAGAACAGGTTTTTGATTTTGTTTCTGCTGTATTGCCACTGCATCTATCCACTCCCTTCTCCGAATTCTAAAGGAAATTTGAAGGTCCCGGTGGTTACAGCGGTAGACTCCGCTCTCAGGAAGTTTCCCATTCCAAAACTTTGGCATCCAATAAGCCAGAAACCTTAGGCCATATTCATATCGAAAAATACAAACCACCACCGAAAAAACAATCAGAAATAATGGCCATCAGATAATAGAGTAGAATAGAATGTATCTTTATCATCCACGGAGATATGCCTACAATATATCTTAAGATACCAAAACCCGCCCTCCCCTAACAAATTGTCGTAGGACTTTTTTATGCAAATACACTCAAACCATTTGTTTCTTGGGCTCTAGTTCTAACTTTTCCATATTAAATTGAATTGAATTAAATGATTTTTTATCGTCCATATTAATTTGAATGAAAGCATTCACATTAATTTTTAGATAGATAATCCATCCCACCACCCAATCAATATGTGCAAAGTTATCTTCATGGCTGCAATTGTCAACTTCAATGCCGACTGCAAATTTAAATAAACCCAAATTTCATAATCCATTAAGGAAGGAAGGAAGGAAGGAAGGAAGTATATTTTAAGAAGATGATTTCAACATATTTGAGCACTGGATTGATGAAATTGAAGAACATTGCGAGCCAAATTAAAAGAGCCAATTTTGAGATGATGCCTATTTAGTAAGAAATAAAATTTTGGAAATGGTTGTTTGAGGGTAAAATTGTTCCATTACACTAACATAGGAGAAGATGCCAATTTCCTGCTAGACAACCCATAGAAAGTGTATGTGTACTATGAAAAGTACATATTTGTTCGTTCGACATTAACATGCAGGCATGGCCACCTATATTTTGGCTTGGCATTGGTCCCATGCGAAAAGTCCAGTATCTAGAAGAGTTTGAATTACATTCAATGAGAGGTGTAGATCTTCTTTTGTCACTTTCAATTGTTCTTTTCATTCCTTGTCATATTTGTTTTCTTCTTGTATTATGATTGCTTAGCCGATACGTCTCAGTTGTGCTCCCTGTCACATGCAACTGACGTCTGCTTGAAAGCTGAAGGCTAAAGCAAATTTCTCAAGTGTGGCCTTTGCAATGACACCTTATGGCTGTCCATCCAAAATTTCTAGATGGTGTATAAGCAAGCCTAGGTGCTCATTGGAGGATGGTATTTAGGCAAAAACTGTTGGATCATGCCACCTGTGATCAACGCTGCCGATGACATGGGAAGTTCCGCCACGTAGGAGCAGTGTAGGCTAGATGATTGATCAGGCGGCCGATGACATGGGAAATTCCGCCACCTAGGAGCAGTATAAGGATCTTGCCACCTAGGAGCAGTATGCAAGATGTTGCCATTTTATTCCTTAGCTCTTATCTCCCTATATATCCGTGTTCTTGTAAGGGTCCTACCATAGAAGGATGGATATATGTATGAAGAAGGGTTCAACTTTGGAACTGCCCATATAATCCCAATTGGATTAAGTTCCTTTCGCTATACCTCATGCCAAAACATTGTTTTGGGTCTCCTAAAATCTTCCTTCTGGCCCATTTGATTCTAGATTTTTGCTTGATCTGCATACAAATGCCATCGGTTTTGTTCTTCAGCTGGAGCATTTCCACCATACCGGCCATTTTTTTCCCTCTTTTGCTTCTGCCCATCTCAGCTCCAGAACATGGATTGGAGCCCTTGTGATCCTTCCTGCTCAGAATATCCTGACCAGCATAGCTTTGCAGATCCTTGCGCCATGAACTGTGATGAAGAGATCGATGAGCAGAGGGGTCTGTCTGCTCTTGGATCCGACCAACTTTTAGCTATTTTGCAGCTCCTGCCCTTTCAAGCAATTATTGCCTTGGGCATGACATGTCGCAGGTTTAGGAAAGTTTGTAACATGGACGAGCTCTGGGCGATTATTTGCAGACGAGAATGGGGAAATAAATCTGTGGATGGATGGCGGAAAATCAGACGAAAGGTAGGATGGAAACTATTGTATCAGCAAATGCTGCTTTTGAGTTCAGCTTCATGGACACAAATACAGCAAGGGGATGTGGTTCCTGCTGCACGGGCTTCTCATTCTCTCAACTTGGTTGCTGGAAAGGTCGCGATTTTTGGTGGTGGATCTGTTGGTGGTACGTTCTTTATAGGAACTTCTGAATTTTTTTTATTTCCATGTTCAAGCTTTGAAAAGAGCTTTACTTTTTCTCTCTGCAAAATCTGTTTTCATCTCTTACTTGGTACGTTATAATAGCCGACTGTTTGTCAGACATGCTTAATATGTTGCAATAATAATATAATTATTCAGTGGACCTTCATCAAATGATAAAAAAATTAGTAGACTGCTCGCTGTCACAAACTACAAGAAGGAAATTTAGATCTATTTGTCTGCTCGGGCATCTCGCATAACCAAACATGCAATTGGTAACTTGCCCAACACCTTGTAATATCTCATTACTAAGGAGTTTCATAATATGTGCTGTTTTTTAAGTATATGATTTGAGGTCCGTACCAAGTCATGTATTCTTATTCACTACTCTGCTGTTTGCATGCAGTTCTCAAATGCTCAAAAAACTGCCTAAGTTTATCACTTCAGAATATGATTATGTTTAGCTCATTGAAAAAGTATGCATCTGCCAACGTGTTGTAAATCATTTGAAAAACTAGAAAAAGCATTTGTGCCTCCTCCCCAGAGCTCACTTTCAACTACAGTCATATTTGTTTGTGCAGATCTAGCGCCCCCTCCTCCTCCTCCTCCTCCTCCTCCTCCTCCTCCTGGCCTACGTTTAACGTCCCATTTTGAATGTCCAGGCCCTGCTTAGGGTTTGATTCTTTGGCATGTCACGTATTTGATGAAATTTTTAGTTTTGCATGTGTTAGGCATGGTATATTATTTTCCCTTCACAAGTGCTAATCAGAGTGGATCCTTTCATACTTTTTGGATTCTAAATTCTGGCGTGCTTCATTCAGAATCTCCATTATTAGAGCATTTTTTATCATCTTCAGTTCACCTTAGTGAAGGGCCAAAATGACACGAAACTGTAAATGGTAGTCTGGATTCCCATTTCGTTGGAGTAAACATTAATTTCCTTGTCTTTGTTTGACCGACATTTGTTGAAGTAAACATCAAATTCCTTGGCCTTGTTTATATGAGCAGAGTTGATTTTTCAAGTACTTTTATGATTAACATAATATGACATTTTAATAACAGACACATTGTTCTAAAATTATACAATAAAACAACCAGTAAATATAACAATGTTTTGTCTCTACTTTATAAATAAGCTGGTCAGTCTCGCCGCAAGATGTGGCTCCAGAACAGGCTGATAAATAGCATCTGAGAAAATATATTATCAATATTGAAATGAACAATCATTGCAGTTGTTCTTGTTAGCGAGAACAAATCTGAGTGCTGGCTATGAAACAGCAAGCTGAAGTAGATTTTATTGTGATCTAGGTTGTTTGATGCAATTGATATGCCAAATTACCTGATTTTCTTGATCCTGGCGGGCATGCAGGGAAGGACTTAGATGATACTTGGGTAGGGACACTTGAAGAAAATTGCATGCATTGGAAGCAAGGGAGCACTGGCACTCCTCCAGGGAGGTTTGGTCACAGCTGCATTGCTGTTGAAGATACTCTTGTCTTATTTGGTGGAATAAATGACCAAGGAATACGGCAATCTGACACATGGCTGTGTAAGTGTGTTTTTGGACAAGGATTATCTTGGCAGTTGCTAGAGGTGGCAGTTGCTCCACCAGCTCGTGGTGCTCATGCTGGTTGTTATGCTGGTGGTAAAAATGTTGTCATTTTTGGTGGAATTGGATCAAATGGAGTTAGATTGCAAGATACTTGGATTCTAGATTTATCTACAGTGCCTTTATGCTGGTATGAGGTAACTCCAGCAGTGTCACCGCCTGCAAGGTCGGGCCATACATTAACATGGATTGGTGGTCATCGCATCATTCTTTTTGGTGGACGTGGTGTCAAATTTGAGGTTCTAAATGATGTCTGGCTACTTGACTTGGGGCAGGATATACCTTCATGGGTTGAACTGCAAGACCCAGATGTTTATTCTGAAAATGATTTACCATCCCCTCGTGCAGGACACTCAGCCTCATTAATCTTCGGAGATAGAGTTCTTGTTTTTGGTGGGGAAGATGCTAGGAGGTCTCGCAAGGGAGATTTATGGTTGCTTGATCCCTTTGCAGTCTGGAGCCCATCATGCATGTCAGGCAAGTCTTGCAAAGCTCTGAACATCCATAGTAAGAGAGGCATTCATAGGTTTTGGAAGAAGCTTAAGATCAGGGGAAGGCCTCCAAGCAAAAGATCTTTTCATGGAGCTTGCACTTTAGATACTGGTCATGCAGTCTTGATCTTTGGGGGAATGGTAGAAAGAGATAAGATGGGGCTGGAATTTGATGCTGGACTCTATTTGCTGCAGTTAATGCCTTGATGGTGGCAACAGTGTTCTTTCATATTAGCTTTGGTATCCTTACTATCTAAGTATATATGTTGCCACAGCTAGGAAAAGATCTATGAACAGAGCGCTTGATTGAGAAAATCTTGTGAAAGTTTCAGACAGCATGGGAAATAGTGGGAGCAACTTGTTTATTAACCTGTAATGACTAAAGCATTTGACGATGCCCGGTGATAAATGACATCTCTGGTGTTCTGTGTAAATTTAGGTTTCATAATGGAACAGAAGCTGCCTATAGACATCATGTAACTTTTGATGAAGCTAGCAATGAGAATAAGATAGTTTCTTTTAGTAGTAGATATATTCTTTCCCATTATCGCAACAGGTAGTCTGCATCAGCTTGAAGTCTTTAAAAAATGCAGACTAATGGTCTGGAGGCTGCAGTGGTACAGTTTATAAATTTTCATTGCCCAGGTTGCCACTTGGTGGTGTAATGTCTCAAAAGAGGCTATGCAGGTTGTAATATGAAATGCAGTAGATCTGTTATGTAGGATGAAACTGGGTAGATCTTATGTAGGATGAAAATGTAGGCAATTTTGAAACTGGTTCAGACAAACAAAGGGGCTTACCTGGTATTTTCGAACCCTCGAACCCCCAAAATGCGCCATAGCTCGGGTGAAAATAAAGTTACCCTGGTTTTAGTGATTCCGCGACAGAGGGATCCCTTCCGGTGGAATGACAGAAAAAAAAAAAAATTTCGTCCGACGGAATCACCCACAAACTGCGCAGTAAGTGGGTTACTGCGCATTTTGAAGGCAGATTTTTGTATCTTAGAACTGATCGAATCCGGAACTGATTGAATTCGAAGGCGCTTGATGAGATTTTTGGTTTGCAGAGATCGAGATCAGTAAGCCTAATCCCTCTCATTCCAACCAGCATGGAAGTAGCTCAAACCGATTTGGAGCTGGATTAGCCGAGCTTTCCATGCTCAAAAATTTGAGAAAAAAAATGGTTAAGGGGCAGACACACAGTCAGCATGATTGCACTAATTTTGTGATTCCACTGGAAGGAATTCTCTGTTGCGGAATCATCAAAACCAGGGTAACTTTATTTTCACCCTGCCCGATACTGTCAAAATTTACCAGAAAGCCCCTGGTCAACCAAAATACGATATTTGTAAAGGATTTAAATACATATGCTATTGAAATTACTAGAATAACCCCTGGTCAACCAAAATACGATATTTGTAAAGGATTTAAATACATATGCTATTGAAATTACCAGAATAACCCCTGCTACTATAAGATTTTTGAAAAAGCCCTTGGCCTGAAATTTCAAAAAGATTTAGCCAAAACAATCTTGTTCCTTGAACTCTAGAGATCTTTTGCCTGATAAGGCACAGTTTTATCCATGCTCTAAACTCCAAGTACACCAATAATTTGCATATGGGCATCCATTTTCCTTCTTGTAGCAGCTGTCTTCACCTCCTATGAAATTGATCTCCTTCAAAATCTAATCTCCTGCAAAGTTGATCTCAAGGATTAGAGACGATCATTTGTGCAATTACAAGGGCAACAATCAAATCTGCATCTTCATGGTACTTGCTTATTCCTCAAAGCATCTATTTTCCATCAATTGGCTATAGTTTCAAGTAATAGATTACATGCTCATCAGTCCTATGGGCTTTTATTTTTGTAAGGATTCCTTATTGCAAATTTCATTTTTACCAATTCTATTTGTAATATATTGTTTTCATTGTTGCAAAGTCGATCATTTGGCCCCGAAGAGGCCCCCGAAAATTTTCATACACATTTTGTACACATTCCGTACATATTACGTATTCAAATGACATATTAAACCATTGGAAGTACACTTGTGACATCAAAAAATTGAATCATTGAACTTAAACCCCCCAGACCACCTAGTTGTTTTTGCTGATATTCGTGCAGGGTGTCCATTGGTAGGCTCGGAACGTTGGATGTCAATTTCGGGCGATCTTGGCCATCGTTAAGTGCGACTCGTTTATTAGCAAGTTTTAGTTAACTATGAGTTCCAAATACGACACAAAACCATAGGTTGCGATATGCATTGTAGACATATATGTGCGTATGTGTTTGCGAGTCCTCGTCAACCACTGGACGCCCTTCACGAATATCAGTAAAAACAACTGGGTGGTCTAGGGGGTTTAAGTTCAATGGTTCAATTTTTTGATGTCACAAGTGCTACTTCCAATGGTTTAATATGTCATGTGGATACGTAATATGTACGAAATGTGTATAGAATGTGTACAAAATGTGTATGGAAATTTTCGAGGGCCCCTTCGGGGCCAAATGATCGACTTTGCAACATTGAAAACAATGTATTACAAATGGAATTGGTAAAAATGACATTTGCAGTAACTAATTTTGTTTCTTACTTATAGTGATGATAAAGATATTTAGTAGTAAACTTGAATTTGCAATAAATAATTCAGCAGATCGATACCTAATCAGACTTTCGCCCAAGCTTGGCCTACACGTCCTACTTAAAGTAGTCCCAGACTAGGGTGTCTTCAAACAAGAATCTCAACACTTAATTGACATATCGCGATGTACTCTTACCATGGAAAAGAAAATCTTCGTCCGAGTAATGTGTGTTCTACGAACAAGACCAGTCATTTGGAAAAGTCCCTATAAGGAATGAGGTTTGGATAGGGCCATATATAGGAAGAAAGTTAAGCTTATTGCAAGGAACTAAGATTGCTCCATTATTGGAAGCCACATACAGATGCTCCTCAAGAGGTACGACTATTATTTTCAGAGCCTGGGATTTGAACCCAGAAGATAAAACCAGTTATGTGCCTCCTACACTCTACTAACCTTCAACACCAAGCCTTTACCAAAAACCAACAGGCAAAAACCAGAGTTTGAGGGGTCTCAAAAAAGTGAGGCATGTGCCTTATTGTTTTAATTTAAGAAGGGGCTCAACATGCAACCTTACTGCATGCATGCATTGCAAGCACTGCGTACATGTAGGCCGGGGGTGCATGCAATGCGTGCATGCATGCATGGAAGGATTGCATGCAATGCATACATACATTGTTTGTGCATGCACCGTGCATGCCAAACCTTACATGCACCACTTAGGCACCAACTAATATTTTAAACTCTATGTGCTCCACTGTATACCTCACCCTACTCATTCCATTATAAGGTTCTGAGCCCAAACAAATTGAGAATACAGTGTACGTCCTAAAAATATTGTGTATAAACACACAAACAGATACACCAACATAATCATATGGAAACCTTATACGTTTTGCGCGACGAACTATTTTTTGTGATATTCATATCATTGAGAAGCAATGCCATTATACCTAGATTTGCTTCCATTGAGGAGTGCAAAAAGACAATGAGGAATGTTGCACTTCAACACATATGGAGCTCTCTCAATAATTTTAGACATAATTCAGATTTTAGACATTTTCGCAGTTTTCCCTAGATAAATACATGAAATGCATTTAAGGAGCACCCGTTGAAGGCCATACACAAGAACAATGAACCGACAATATTGAATAGATACCAAATAATGTTCTTCGGTCATCAAGCTACCACTCATAGTAGTTTCTTCTTTCTAACATGAACCAAACGACGCAAGGTGTATTTGGTTCTCCTCGAAGAAGTGTGTGATGAACCGGAAATGCTTCTAAATGAGAAAGGGGACTTAGAAAACCTTTGGATTGAACCAACCGAGTTGAGAGGGATCAAGGGCATCATTCCAAACCGGGCAAAAGGAGGGTTCGCTGTAGCATTGCAGGCCACATAGCTTCTCCTTCCAAGAGTCTCAAAAAATTGACTCGTCAACAAAAGTCATTCTAGATTTTAATGAAACACTTCCAAAAAAATCTTCGATTTAATATCGTGGTCGAGGGAATGAAGAGAAATTCCAAATGGTTTCGACCTTCAAGAGAAAGTACGAATTCAACTCCGAGAGTGATAGAAGGCACTGTTTTTTGAGACCAAAAGGTCGCCATGGATATCTCGTGGTAATCAAAGGACTTAAAATTCTTGTAGGTCTTCTTAGGCATAAGCATGCTCCACCCTACTACAAAAAGTATTAAGGTGTTAACACACTGTGGATTGCCCTTTCAACTATTTTGTAGATGTAAACTAATGATATGTGAAAGATGCTTATGTTAGAGATCTGATATGCTAGAAGTGTTCCAGAAAACAAGGTCTGTCTTGAATAATGCTATAAGCTTGCTAGAAGTCAAATCGAGCATATTTCTAGCCCATGTTAGTCGGCAATTAAGCTTGTATAGAAGCATTGCTTTGATTGTATTTGTTCTTATAGACCAATATTGAAGTGTCTAATGAGCAAAACATGTTGGTAATTGTACAATGCTTGTTTGGAGACTACTTGACAATGATTCAGATGCTTTCAATTTACCCCAGAACGAACATGTCTTGCACAATTTGGTAAGAAGCTATGAGGTTGGCTAATATTGCAATTAGACCCATTTGTAAGAACCTAGACAACAAACTTTTGAGTTATCGGCTTTAGAAGAAGAAGAAAAAGAAAATTATTAACGTCCACGAGAACCCAATCGAGTTATGGGACTGGTACAAGAAAGGGGGCCGAGGCCCAGACCAAAACTTGGGGCGAAGCCCCAACATAGACATACAGATTCACATTTTTCCATGCTAAAACAACAAAGGAATAAAAATACAATACACTAAGCGGGCCTAGTCCCACACAGCCCAGGGGTCAGGAGGCCACTGATCTTGAACGATGGCATGGCCTCTTCGATACATTGCCCACTTACGTTGCATGCGGACCTCACGGACCCGACAAAGTTCTTTTCTGCACCTGCATAGCTGGGCGGGCATGAGATCTTCTTGCACGAAGAAGGTGATCCCCTTCAAGTGGTTACCGTGCCTCAGGACCTGCAGTCGGGAGATAGCGTCGCAGAACTGGACCAAAAGGTGACGAGGACGGTCGGCTGGTGTTGCTCCGACCCGACTGGCCGACTCAATGCCGAACGCCTCGATCTGCATTTCCTTTGCGAAGAAGCGGCGCGCCTCCTCAAGACCCGAGCAATCATCCATTTGAGGAGGCCCAACAATGCGTAAATTTAGTGCCTTAGTGTCTGGTGGTATCGGCTCCTCCACACCTGAAGAAGAAGCCTGAACCTCGCTCCGTTTGGGTCTCCGCATCAATACCGTGCTTTGGAAGCGATGACAACTCTGCCCTCTAACATTTCTGGCCCCACTATTTGGGTCACCGCATCCTCACAATAGTGCAGCAAGTCCCCCGTGGATGTTTGATCAGCTGAAGCATCAACCCCTGTACCTCGCTGGCCACCAGCATCTGAAGCAAAGTTCTGAATTAGTTGTAACATTTGTGTCCATCTAGAAATAGATACCGTAACCACCGTGGTCGTGATTCCTCCCTCCGCATGCATTGCCTGCACATGGTCTCGAAATGGAGGGGCAAAGACTGGGCTTGCTGATCCAAAGCACCTTGAATTTGATGGCGATATCTGACAGCCAAGGTGCCCCCCTGACCTATACCTAGAGGTTGTTGTGAACCGAAGAGGGAGGGTGGCAGAACTGGTTGAGCCTTGTGGCTATGAAGCTGTTCCCGAGATCGGGCGCTGGTCTTCCGAGGCACGTTTTGGCGTTGTTTTTGTGATGGATTTTGACGCTCTACGAATGTACTAAACCGCTCCTTATTAGAGACTCGCTTCATGGGTTGGGTTTGGTGGGGATTGAAGAAGAAACAACAAGCATGACAACAATATCAGGCCAACCCCAAATTGGGCGGCCGCCCGTCTTGTAACAAGGCAGGGAGAGGGCAGACAAGGGAAGGGGGAGATCAAATGGGGACCATCAGTACCGGATTACAGGGAAGATTTCCAAAATGAAGGCGCTTATCACAATTGAAGCAACTGACAGATTTAATGCCGTGAGCAACCGATTGAAATCTTGGAGCAGCTGAGCGAGACTGTAGAGCCATTGATTCAATCCCCGGAAACAATCGGTTGAATCCCCTGACGCAGATGGTGTAAACCCTGCAGCAAGTGGAGGAAGCGATGGAGCAGATGCTGGAGCGATTCTGGAGGAACCAACTCTTCGTAGAAGACAGAAAAACTAAATTTTGTCCATTAATTAACTATAGAATGAGAAAACGAGAATGTGATTAATCTAATCATATACCGGGTTTTAGATGGGTTTTGCAGAGTGTAATTACATCCCAAATTTTTTGATATTCACATTCTTGAAGCACCTTACCCATGGGTAAGAGCATGCTAGGGTCTACATATTTTTGAAACTACCTGGAAAATACTCTGGGTAGTCAAAGATGACGATATTGTTTGGGGTCTTGACATCTTATTGACATCACAAGGTACCTTACAACATGTCGGTACTACTCCTCTTGAACATAGCACAATTTATTTTAGTCAAGATTGAAGTCTAGGTACCTTAAAATACTATTGTGTACTTGCACAAAAGTACCCAGAAAAGTACGTTTTTTATACAAAAACATGTAGACCCTAACATGCTTTCACCCATTTAGCGCCACCATCCCTGATGACTAGCATCAAGGATCAGCGCGGCGTAGGTAGCACAGGAGACAGATCCCTAGAGGATAAAGCTTACCATGGATGATAGGATCTCCAACAAAGAGAGATTTGGGGTACGGATGGCCAGGAAGAAGACTCGTGCCCCATACAAGGAGTCTTTACTTGTGGAGCAGAGGATCCCACGCTTGGCAAGTTCTCACACTAGTGCACAGCTTCATGGCCAGGTCCAGGCCACTTCTGTGGCCTTGGCAGATTTACGGACATTCCTCTTTGGGTCGCAGCGATCTCTCGGAATTGGCATCAAGAGCTCCCTGGACCTGCAGGTCAAAAGGTATCCCACCTTCACCCCAAGACCAAATATGAGCTATTCATACTACGGGAGGGATAACAGACACATCATTAACTGTGTCTATTGAGAAATGGACACATTTGATACAGTTATTACAGGTTTTAGTATCGGAATCTCTTGGCCAGGATGTGAAGACCACTAATGCTTCAATGCATACATCCGAGTTTGGTCCTCAGGAAGGATCAGCTATTGCCACTGCGTCGACCCAAGTGGACGGGGTGGGTATTTCCATGCAGACAACAAACTTGCAACTCGCGGGATAGCAGACACCACACACCAGGTCCTATGAGCCAGGAAGCTCACGGGGGGATATGCAGCACCCATTTGAGTTGAGCCTACGTATTATTGGTGTCATGGAGGTGGATGACTGTTCAGATAAAACAGAGGTTGAGTGTTTTTTCACTCAGGCCATGCGGATACAGGCATATGGCATCGTCTTAGCTAGTCGGGTAGGAGCAGCACGCCCAGACCGTCCGCGTCATCTCTTAGTTCAGTTTAGGGATGCTATCTTCCGTCTACATATTCTGAAGCATGGTAACCACCTGAAGGGCACTACCTTTTCCATCCAGAAGGATCTCACTTTAAAACAAAGGAAAGAAAAATTATGTCACGTCCGCGAGACTCGCCTGCAACGGAAGTGGGCAGTGTACAGAGGAGGGCAGGCTATCATCAGGGATCAGTGGCCTATTTCATTATATGATTCAGCCCTTCTTAGGTATTCTTAGTTCTTTCTGTAGTGGTGATGGGGTTTTTTCTCCACTTCCAGTTACTTGTGATGGGACTTTGTCCCCTAGTTCTAGTTTAGGCCTATGCCCCCCTTTTTGTATTGGGTCCCATAACCCGATTGGGTTTCCGTGGATGTTAAAATTCTATTCTATTCTATTCTTAAAGATGGGTGATATGAATTTGCATTTTTTTGAAATCTATAGTGCATTGTCATCCTCCGGATTCACGTTGTGTTGCTAACATAGACTCCTCCAAATCCATCTGTTAGAAATCCGAAGTCATAGGGTTTCTTCAGATTTCCAACCACTATAACATTGTCGCTTCATCAATGTTATACAAAGGCCCAAGCTCCACTGGATTCACATCGGGCAAATGAAGGGAGCGGGAGTGCAGCAGGTAGCCAAAGAGGACATTATGCAGGGCTACTCGATTTTGGGCACGAGGGCTTGTTTGGTGCAGGTTAGGAACGTAGAGGTTAGTACTGTAACCTTCTTCAGAGAGTTGGTTCTCCCTCCCCCTTTCCTGCTGTATTTCACCTGGTCTAGTGTGCTGCGTGGATGCTTGTTATGAGTGTCTGATGTTCTTCCCTAGTCCAGTCTTCTTGGTTTAGGTTTGTGGGTTTGACTTTGATCTTAAGCAGTGCGTGGATTAGCTGTCATGTATGCGTCTGATGTTCTTGCCTTGACCTTGTTGTGCCTTCTTCTGGTTTTCTGTTTTGGGTTTGTGTTTGGAGTAGCATGGGTGTGGATTCCTGCTTGAGTATCTGCCGGATCCCTCAGGACTATGCTAGCTGTATTTGGGTTCATTTATGACACCACCTACCACACTGATTTTGGGCACGACACGATATTTGGCACGATTCGGGGCACGGGAAACAGCACGACACAATATCCAGAAGTTGTTCCCGACTTCCAGCCTGGGCCCAATTTTGTACCCGACTGGCCGTCCGAGGGGGGCCACGACCACATGCTGTTAGAGGTCATTGTCCTGACACCCGAAATCAGTTACATATAGATCAGGGATCTTTGACAGTTGTAGCAACGTGGCCTAGTGGGCTTGAGGTCACCATCATCAGCCCACGTCCCCGGATTGCTATAAAAGGCATCCTACAGATTGAAGAAGTGTCAAAGATTTGAGTGCCTTGAGTTGCCTCCTATTCTCAGTCCGTCTGGAAGTTGTGTGCTCTGAATTGCCGCAGTTCTGGTCTTTTTATTCAGTTGCTGATTACCTGATTACCTGATGTTACATACTTTGATGATATTTTCATTACTTTCTTTTTTTTTTTTTTTTTTGGACTTTTGTCATTGTATTAAAAGAATGACAATATTATAAAGCGAGTGAGGAGCAAAAAGAGCTGCCCCGAAGAGGCCGCGATACCCCACCACTCCATCATCTTCTCAACTACAACTGAA
>JAANSK020010911.1:0-18482 GCA_011763485.2 Isoetes engelmannii
GCCACTCCTACCCATTTATATGATCTCATCGATCGTCCCCACAACCCATAGATACCCCAAGGAGGAGGAACGTCACAGGTAAGCCCGCATGCTTGAGCATAGCTCTAGTTGCATTCAAGATGCATTCAAGATTGTCTTATTCTTTCTTTCTGCAGTCCCATTCTGTTGGGGTGTATAGCTGCATGTATACTGCCTCCTAATGCCCTTCTTAATGCAAAAGAGTTTAAACTTGGTTGATAGGTACTCACCTCCACGATCAGAGCGTATGCATTTGACTCTCTTCCCAGTTGAGCATTCAACTTCAGCAACAAATGCTTTAAAAACTTCATAAGCTTGATCTTTATATAAGCCTTAGGCAATACACCTCATTCTTTTTACTGAAATCATCCACGAATGTAATGAAATATCTTTTTCCTGTAATTCCTGTTACATTAAGAGGCCCACAAAGATCAGTGTGTATCAGTTCCAGAATTTCTTTTAAACTCCTTTTCCTCGTTGTGAATGGCAGCCTTGCATGTTTTCCCAAAAGACATCCTTCACAAACGAGATTTTGTGTATCTGTCTCTTTGGATTTTAGCCATCCCTGTTTCAGCATGTATTCCAAGTTTTTATAATTCGTGTGTCCCAATCTTTCATGCCAGGTTTGTATATTTGGAGTCATTGTTAAATTTATGCTTCCCAAACAGTCTCGATTTAGACCAAACAAGTTTCCTACTCTCCTTCCTAGAAATTTTAGTTTGCCTCCTTCATAGATTTTACAGTGTGCTTGTTCAAAAACAACTTTGAAGCCCATATCAACAAGCTGGGAAATTGATATTAAGTTTCTCACTAAAGTAGGTACACACAGTACATTCTGCAAATTTACTACTTTTCCATCTAAATTGAAAAGTTCCAGCACTCCTACATTCTCTACTTTTTGCACATCTCCATTGCCAACTTGGATTTGCCCATTAAAGCTTTCTCTGCTATTCTTCAAGATTTTTGCTGAGCGTGTGATGGTTTTCTCAGCTCCACTATCTAAAATTAGTAAGTCATCACTGTTAGACCTGCTATTACATACTGAAAAAGTCTTAAAACCCTTTACCTCATCATCTTCTTCAGTTGGATTTTCTTCTTCCAGCATCATCTCTTCTGCAACATTCACCTATGCTGCTTGACTCCTTCCATGTCCTCTTCCTCTTCCTCTATTACTGGGATTTCCTCTTCCCCCTCGTCCTCCCCTTCCAGAATTTGTCTTTGGGGTAGAACATGTGGATGCATAGTGGCCACGCCCTCCACAATTGTAGCAGTTTATCTCCTTGGTCTGATTAGGAAAATCTACTTTATAATGACCATACTAATTACAGGTGAAACATGGACCGATCTTACCTCCCTGCTTGCTTACTTCTTTACCTTTTTTCTTTGCAAGAAGCACTTGGGACGTTTCCTCCTCTTCCATAACTCGGTTCTGCTCTATTTCAGTTTTCAGCATGCGCTCAGCTTCAGTCCTGCTTCTGACCATGGTTCTTATGACAATTGTTCCTAGGCTTGCCACTGCCCTAGAAATTGCCAGTACCTGCTATTGCTGAGTATACACCACTCCTGCTGCCTCCAAATCAGCAATGATGTTATCAAATTGCTGAAAAAATTCATTGACTTTATCCTTTTCATGAAGCCTCAGCCTCCTAAGTTCATTTTCCAAAACATCTATTTGAGAAGATGTTTTCTCCTCATAAGTCATCAGCAAATAGTTCCACATTTGCTTTGGTGACATCCCCCTTAACCTCAACACAATACTAGAACTCGCCTTACTTATGATGATCCCCTTTGCTTCTTTCACTTTGGTATCATCATCATCATCATCATCATCTAGTACCAACCTCGAACTCACTACTTCCCTGATTTGAGCTTGAGCAGACTGCTCATTTGAGGAAGAGCTTGCCTCATTTGCTGCAACAACAGTTGCAGGCCTGCCACCAGTAACTCTTTGACCATCTCCTTCGATCAAACCCCACATGCCCTTCAAGTACATGCTGAATCTTCTCCTTCCAAACTTGGAAGCCAGAATCCCCCTTGAACACATCTATTGCATTCAACAGCCCTGCTCCAAATCTAGTAGACATGTTTGTCTTCTGAAATAGCTCTGATACCATTGTTAGATTTTCTTTTATGAAATTATTTCATTCAAAATCAACTCACAAGTTTAGACAAACAATGTCTTTATTTCCACAATGCATTTCTAAGGTAATTTTACATTAGCAATCCACAATTTCATAACCTTCAATTCAAGCACTTGAAACACTTAACCGAAATTCACGCATAGCCATTAAGCATTTCTCAACTAGTGCAATCCTTATACAACTCCCATTAATACAATGGTCAACGAATATTTCAATGGTCCAATATTCAATGCTACAGTAAACAAGCAAATAACCAAATCATTACCAAAGTGTTGGCGTCAAACGACTTGGTACTAAGTATGCTCCTTCTGTTCATTCGAATCTGTAAAAATTCATCTTACATTTATTTATAGTGATCCGGCCTCTCAGCCTGGACCGTCTCAAGCTCTGCTAGGTCGTCGACATTTGATTCGACCGTGCAGACTTGCTTCAAATTCAAATAGCAAGTTGCCTCCATAAGATTTCCTCGTGACCTAAAAACTTGCACTTAAATATAGTATAATTTCAATTCAATGGTTCCCAATGAACTATTAATTTTAGCCTTTAGTCCAAAAGTTGCATGAACCAAAAATAACGTGTTCCACTTAAATATCTCCTCATCTTTTGCTTGGACATCAAATATCTGCAATCTTCTTAGCTTTCTTATCCAAGTGACGAGTTATGCTCTGGATAATTTCACTTACCTGTTATACCATTGAGATCAATGTCCTTTTAATTTTGCTCTTTCATTCTTCACATAGATCTCATCCTGCAAGTTCTCAGATCCATACATTTGGTTATAATATCAATACCTGTGATGATAATTCCTTACAATCCTATGTTGAAAATAGTTGGATGTCCCCTTTTAATAGCTTGAAATAGATTCAAGCCTTATCTTTAAAAGAGATCGTCGTCCTTCTCTTTCTAAGCCCACCTTTTTATTCAATAGGCATCTTCTTAAATTAGGATGACCTTAGCATAGTCAATGCCTCCTTTTTGGGTTGCCCGAAGGGCATACCCTTTACATGGAGGGGGAGAAAGGGGAATATGCCAGTAATATGCCTTATAAATGGTCCGGATTAGAGGAAACGATGGAATATCCCGTGGATGTACCTGTTGAACGGATACTTGATAAGAACAAAATTGAAGCCCCCGGAACGGTCGATGCGGACTTCAGTAAAGTTGCAGTTGCAAATGCATGCGAGGAAAAAGAAGGAAGAAGGCAGACGGCCGATAGGGAATACAAAGCTTCATGGAACATATGAATAGAAACAAACTCGTCGCCATCGCCATGTCCGGCATACTATTACCCGCCTCTATATAGAAATATTTGTCTTCTAGTATGTTTTCATTGTCGTTCCTTTTTGTTTTTGTTCTGGCCCTGTGTTGGAGTAGGAGGAAGCGGCAGAATCTTGGCGACCTTTGCAAACCTAGGTTCACGGCATTTGCCATATCTTTGTCTTTCTTTGTTGGAAATAGAGGCCTGAAATGCGCTTAGGTAGTGCTTCAACCCCTGCTAGCACTCGCTGAAGCAAGGATATTTTTGTTCTGCCATTTTTCACTTGATCTGGCATGGTCTTGGCCGCCGTATTTGGGATGATGTCCGCCTAGACAACTTAAGGTTTGCTTTCTAAAATAGATAGGGCATCATCTGCGAAATTTTAGGGTTATGCATGGACGAAATTGGAATATGCAGAACTGTAGAGCTTTACCTGTGACAGACTGGCCGAAATTGGAAGATAGGCTCAAAATTAACTTTCGATGCACCATAACTCTTCTGGATTTGTAAGCCAGGCAAATTTTGTCTGTGTATTTGAATGGCAAGAGGTCCCAGATACATGCTGCAAATGGGTTCCCTGATGATACATGCTGCAATGGAACTCTGAATCTGAGAGCAGTGCACAGATACAGATGAGAAGTAGTTGTTCGGGCCAATATTCAACAGGTAGAGCAGGTAGAATTGAACCCTCAGATCATTGAGGCAACTTTTGGAGGTATCTTTGGCCTATTGATAAGTGAAAAGTTTCTTCTTGATTTTAATTCACAACCCTTTACATATATCTTCTATATTTGCTTCTTCATTTCATTGCACCTCTTCTTCTTCCTTTTTACGGGCAACCCTTTGATGCTTTAGCATCTTATTATATTTCGACCCCTTTCATTTAGAATAGTATCTCACGTCTCAAAACATTATAATTTTTAATGGTTCACATGTCTTCCATAGTGACCCTTATAACTTAACATTTCGTGGCTCTAGGATTAAATTTAATTGCCATATTCTTGATCCCTTTCAAGTGGACCACTCCCATGTGCTAGCTTCGTATCCGTTAGTGTTTATATGGGCTACAAAAAGACCTAAGAAGACCGTTCGATTAAGTGCTTTCGGGTTGATTTCAAGTATGACAATTTTATCGTGGCACAAGCAAATTAATCTTTGGAGTTCGGTAAACATACTTCAAGGGTTGTATTCTAAAAGAAAATTGGCTATGTAGAAATATCACAAGGGGTGCTTACAAAAGGAATATAGGTGTTCGTATAAGGAGTGTTTTTTAATCGATCGTCGTAGATTAGGGGGTTTTTCCTAACCCCAAGCACGCACATGGCATATGTAGAATATATATATAGATGATACCCCCGGGGACTCCATGGCTTGCCAGATACCATTATCAGTGATCGCGGCCCCTAGTTTGTTGCCGGTTTCTGAAAACGGCTCTTGCAGCTCTTGCGCATAGAACGCTCTCTTTCTTCAGGGCATCACTCTGAGACTAATGGGCAAGTGGAGCGCACCAACCAAATCCTGGAGCATTATTTGCAGTGCTTTATCAATTATCAGCAGGTTGACTGGGTTACTTGGCTCTCCTTGGTTGAGTTCACTTACAATAATTCAGTCCATGCTTCTACGGGCCAGACACCATTCTTTGTCAACTCCGGCACCCATCCTCACTGGTCCTTCATTGCTCCAGGCTCTGACTCAGTTAACCCCACTGCCGAAGACTGCCTCGAGAAGCTCCCTTAGCTCCAGGATGCCCTTCAAAGCCACCTCCTTCAGGCCCAAGAACGATACCGCCATCATGCAGATCAGCATCGCCAAGACGTTCCACACTTTTCAGTTGGGGATCTGGTTTGGCTCCTGCGCCGCGACTTGCCAATAGCACGCCCTTGTGATAAGTTGGACTATCGATGCCTGGGTCCGTATAAAATCATTGATCAAGTCGGAAGTGCTGCTTTTCGGCTGGAGCTCCGGCCTTCAGTTCGGATCCACCCAGTGTTCCATGTCTCCTTATTGGAACCTTATATGACAAATCCTCTTCCAGGTCGCGTACCTCCACCTCCACCACCTGTCAAAATAGATGATCACGAGATATTTGAGGTTCGTGCAATCCTGGACTCTAAGTTTTTGCGGCGTCGCCTCTATTATCTGGTGGATTGGGAAGGATATTCACCAAGCGATAGAACCTGGGAACCTGCAGAAAATGTGGCTAATGCTCTGGATAAAAATGCCGAGTTCCACATGCGTTATCCGGACAAGCCCCGTCTCAGTACTCCGGCTCATGTTCGCCCCACTCGACGCCGTCGTAGGAGGGGGATGGTGTGATGACCATACCATATTCTACCATATACACAATATGGTCGTCACAGGGACCATGCGCATGGCTAACACCTGACACAATCTCGCCCACTTGAGTGGCATGATCTTGGCTGTAGGAGTAGGTATATATAGGAGAACCTCACTCTCCTCGAGCTATTCCAGTTCAACGCCAGTCTTGAGCCTTCTAGGTGCCTGCCCTGTATTCTTGATCGCCTTCGGGCCCATTGTATTCTTGCTTCCTTTGTATAATAAAATTCTTGCCAGATCTTGGTGTATGCACTGTGTATTTTTATACGTAGTTCCCGAGTTTTTTGGTTACGGTTCATGACAATCGCATGTTTGCAGTCCATAGTAAGAAAAAAAACTGATCCGACGGCCAAGCCAATTCCAACAAAAAGAAAAAACAAAACGTGCCAGAAATTGTCATTGGGAAACCTAACCTGGTCCAGTATTGATGCACCCCCTAGAGGTGAAATTAATCTCCTAAAATTGCTATAAATAAATCGTAATGCATGGTTGGATGCAATCCTATATTATAATGGTTTAGTGTGTGTATGTTTTGAACGGAGATCTAAATTGGGCGGCCCAGATTTAAGCTAGAATTCGGACGGTCTAGATTTGACATAGAATTTAGACGTTCTAGATAGTTAACCCTAAAACTTGCGATGGAGAGCTACGGCGGAGCAGGGCATTAGCTCCATGCCTCGCCTCCTCATGTGCTGGTTGTAGCACTATGCCTCCCTTTTGATCGGCCGGAGGCTAAGCATGAGGAGGTTGGAGCAGGTTGAGCTTTGAGGCTATGGGGTGGCTGTAGCAGAAATAAGAAGGCAAGGATGCAGAAGCTATGGCCTTTTTACAGTGCAAAGCATTTCATTAGAAGCAAGCATTTTCGTCCATCTCCTTCCTCTTATGTCTTTTAGGGTTAGCCTCGCCGTGATGTCTCATGTATTCTGGCATTCATGTGTAAGCAGATTATGTACTAGAATAAGCTTATTTGAGAACGAATAGAGGCAGCTTGCAGGTACGCTGATTGCACTCTAGATGTTGGATTAATTTAAAGACATTAGCAGACATGCTAATGGAAAGCCACGACAAATGTCCAGATTGCAATAGGCTATTCAGCACCAAAGAGCTTGGTTTCCATCATTAGTCTCGAAGCTTTGAGGCATTGTCGTAGTTATAACCATAATCAGTGGCATAGCTGAGCTTTTCATATTGTATTTGGCGTTGTTCCCTTTTTAGAAGGTTTTAGATAGTCTCAGCTCTTCAATGAATGTGCTTGCTCTGGTATTTCTTCTTTAGCTATAGCGCGGGTTCTCGGATTGGATCTTACTTCTCAATGGTAGTTCTACTTCTCAATGGCGATCTATTTCAAGTAATTTGCTGTATATTTCCAACAACAAAATTGAAAATATGGGTCGGATTAGTAGCAATCGGAGGCTACCTTTTCCCTTAACTGTAGCAATCCAGGCCAACTAGAGATGGGACAAAGGAATGGCATTACCAAAGGTACCTTTTCCTGTATTTTTCTAATATCCAAGCTGCATGTTCAGCAGAGTTCTTTGTTTTTTGGATATGCAAAAATAAGGAGAATGGAGTTTAGAAGGGCAAAGGTCTGGATAATCCAATTTTATCTCTCAAATTTGTATTTGTGCCACAAGTCTTACAATGGGCTATGGGGATTGCTCAGAATCTACAAAGCAAACATCAGTGCATTACTAAAGGCTATATTTTATATAAAACAAAATGGTACATATTTTCTCTGGCAATGAAAGCATCTTTTTTCCTTATTTCAGCTATTGCTGAGCTTATTGCTGTTGATTCTTTTGCTGGAAAATCATTTGATGTTGATCAAAAGCATAGATTGTTTATGAATAACATAGAGTCTGTGAGCTTGTGAGTTGTTGAGTAGAATATTGCAAGCCAGATGGACTTACAAAATCTTGGATAGCTTCCTGGATTTGAGGGAAAATCATGCAGGTAAAGCCCATTAAATGGTAGTTCCGTTCCATGCATCACAAAGACATAATAGGGCAGCTCTTGCTATATTATCGTCCTTTGCAATCTTGCAAGGTATGCTTGCTCTTATTTACTTCTCTCTTATAAACATAAGAGCGAGAGATTATAATGAAGAGGGAAACATGATTCCCACTTTATTATCATGGCAACCAAGTATAACAAATGAAAGGCTTTAGAGGAATGTTTTTTGTTAGCTCTTTCTTTTCTTCCACTTATCATGGCCGGAACCAACAAAGTTCAAGTGATTATTGTTTTCTATTGTGTTCATCTATTTTGTCGATGCTTTGATTCATTATCTCCTTAGACTGTAAAGGCAATATGTCACAAACGTTTTGTGTACAAATAAGATGTCACAAAGGTTTTGTATAGAAACGAAAAAAATTTAAAGAGATGGAAACCATCGTGGAAGAGATGTTATGAATGCGATAAAGGGGAGGATGATTAACCAAAGGTGCCAATTCATAGGAGATATGGGATATGCTACTTTAAGAAATCATAAATTCCATGTCCGTTTAGTTCATTGCTTGCTTTCTCTAGCGAAGAATTGTTTATCCGCCATACATAGAGTATCCAAATACAAGCAGAAATACAAGCACGATTATCATTCATGTCACTTAACCTCACAACTTTGTCCATGTTTATTCAAATGGATGTTCCATGGTGCTTTATTTAGGTGTAGTTTTGTTGAGATAAACGAGTAGCATAACATCCAATATCTAGCATAATAATAACAGGGGGTTACTTTTAGATTTTTATACGTTTTTTCATATGGTTTTTCTATGATTTTGTTGTTGTATTCGTCGAGCTGTACTAAATAGTATTTCTAGAGTGCACCCTTTATGGGCCGTTGATTTTTGTTAGTTGAAACGATCCGAGGGTGGTTGTCTTTCTCTGCATGTGTTTGTGCATGAACACTGTGCATGTGTATGCATGTGCATGTGTGTGCACGTGTGTGCATGTGCATGTGCTTGTGCTTGTGTGCATGTGCATGTGCACTTGCCCTCTTGGATTCGTGTTGCCGGAGTAGATTTTTTGCCGACAGAAGGTTATCACAGGCTGGATTTTTGCTCACACTTACAAAGGTATTTGTTTTTTAATGTTTCTTCAGTTAGCATAATGGCTTTTTTACAAGGTATTGGCTTTCTAGTTCTACAATACAATGCTGCAAAACCTGCCTTTGTTTCCTTCCCTTTGTCTGTTCTAAGATTTGGCTACAGATTCAAACAAAGTTTACAGTTTAGGACCTCTGTTTCCTTCCAACTTCTTGGATATTTCTGGCCTGCCTGATTGTTCACAGCAGCCAGCCTTCAACTTCAATCAAGAAACTGATTCTTGTGCACACAACAGGTGGATTATTCCATGCCCTTTTCTAAGTCATGCAGATCAGTCAAATAATGGCCACAAGAATGCATTTATCTTGTAGGCTTGGAACTTTAATCGAACCGCACGGTGAATCATGCATTATCTTTAAACCTTGTCATTCTGGTGCTGCTAAACATACAACCTTATCCTTGTCATATCGGGTTGGATCAAAACCCTTTTATCAAAACTTCCTAGCACCCCACATCGCTCAATTAGTATTATTTGCTGCAAAAATTAAGAAATCTATTCAGAATGCATGCTCCCCATAGTCGAATTTCGTAGGTGTTACCCTGTCTTCTCTCAACTTCCTGAAGCATATCATGATTCCATACATGCATCCGCATGCGCCTCCCTATCCTGCATCATCCAAAGCCTTTTCTCTCTCTCTAACAATGGCTGATAACATCTCTCGCATTCCATCATTTCCTACCACTTTTAGCACTTTAAAATATAAATTATTATTATCATCCCCCACTTTATTGCCATTTTCAACTTTATTATCATGTGCCTATAGTCATGCATTGTGCATTCAGCTGTTCGTTTTTTGTTATGTATAGTTAAGCATGAGGAGAATGGCGTGAAGCAAATGAGGTGCAAGCTCATCAGCATAAACCACCACCTTCCGCACACCACCACCTGCACATGGTAGTAACCCTATTGGTGTGATGTCATTATGGTTGTAGATTGTTCCACTGGCACATCAATGAAGATACCCTTATTGAAGCATATAAACTCTATATGTCATTTTTTGTTCTATTTGGTAATTTAAATTCTAGAATAAACATATGCTTACGATGTTTTGAATATGTCCATAATAGCATTACATATGTTGTGCAATTTGTTTATCTTTTTCTACAGCATCCCCAAGGCCCCGAAGGGGCCAAAAAAAAATTTAGTTAACACAAACCATTACATCCGGTACTTTTGAATAAATTCCCCCTAAAACCCCCTTTGGTTTGGGTGCATATTCACACGAGGGGTGACGTAGGGCAGCGAGAGCCCCTTTCATACCCCTAAAACAGTATAGTACATGTATGAAATCAACACCATTGAGTACATTGCCCCAAACCTTATAGTATTTTGCGAGTCCTGTTATACAGTATAAAAAAACTCGTATGAGCATACCTCATAAACGAGGATCGCTATCTACGGCCCATCCAACAGCTCTCGTTGCCCGGAGTCACTCCTCGTGTGAATATGCACCCAAATTAAAGGGGGTTTTAGGACAACAACCACCTCCAACATAACATGTTCCTAAAGCCCAACAACATCGTATAACCTTTATTATATATAAAGTAAATACTCACTCCTCATCTACAATCGCATCGATGACTTTGACCAAATTGATGCTATGGCGTTGATGTTCATGTTGGATAATCTTTAATAGGGTTTCTACTTGATTTTGTCATCAACACTCTCACAAAGGGAACTTACCTTAGTGCACAAAAAGATTCCTCTATTTAATTGATAGTGGATTGGATTATGAATTTGGAAGAAAATGTGTCTTAGTTAGAGCTATGTAAACTTTGGACTTGCAATCTAATCTATCTTGTGAACATTTGGAGGAGCAACAACATCTCCATTTCCTATTTACAATTTTTAGCTTCGAATGATTGAAATTGATGTATTATCTATTTGATTAAGTAGTTAAATGATCCAGTTAATAGATGCAAACCTCATATTTTTAAGTGAACAAATCCAAAATGTCATGTTTCCAAAGTGAATACGCGTGATGATCATTTACAAGTTCCCATCTTTTGCCCAGCAATGCTGGGCATCGTTACTAGTTACTCCATAATTCAATGTAAATTATAACATGGAATGATATTTTATGTAAAATGTCAGTTTTAAGCTACTTTATTCAACGTAATTGCACCCCAAATATGCATTACGCTCGATAATTGATGGGGAGGGGGTTGTATTCCCTGTAAAACCACTCGGTGGCGGCTCGTGACTCGTGACTGGCCACTCGTTGGCCACCTCGTGGTTTTACAGGCATAAAACCCCACTGCCCACCTAGTACATAGCTCCTCCCTCCACGATTCATTTTTAGGGTTTCCTGTTCGTTAAAACATGCGAGCGATGGCTTCCGGTATTCCAAAGTTAACCCATCGCATTATCATGTCTGTTAAAATGAATTGGAGATATATGGGTGCTCGCATAGATGAGAAAATCTTCCCAGGAAACCGCCAGAAGAAGGTGCTTGCCGTTGCATCAACTGTAGAGCTTAAGGTGAAAACCCTTATGGATAAAGCAAATATTGTAGCCGCTGAGAAGATTGCAGAGTTATTGTGGCAGAGGCTGCAGCTCAGAGGAGTTAGCCGTGCTGAGTTTGACCTTGACAAGGAACTAGGGGCCATGCATGTACACCATCATGAGAAGCTGAAAGCCCTTGTTAATGCTCTTCAGAGACATGGGCTTGAGCTGGAAGTTCCTCGCAAGAAGAAGTAAATACCTTACATTCTGGTTGCAAATGCTGCATTGTTAGATTGGCTTAACAGCACAGACCCAGGTCTTCATCGGAGGGGAATTGAATGGCTTGGAACTACTATTCTGATTTGATGTCAATGCATCCATTACGCTGTGTAGAACCATTTAGAAAACAGTAAAATGTATAACGTGGATATATGTACAGAAAATGACAAAGTGTATAATCTGCATGTTTCTACATAAGCTTGCAGGTCTATGTGTTCCTTTAGTACATATGGCATGCTTGCCACTTGGTGGAGGAGGTTATGTAGGCATATGTGGATTCGTGCTGACCTGAGAATTATGTCTTCTCAAGTATGTTCACTTTCTATGTCTTTTCAAAGATTCTCTATTGTATATAGCATGTGAATGTTGTTTGATTTGCTAATGACATATGATTCAAATTGTTTGCTACATTTTTGTTTGTCTCAGTTCCATTGATAAGTCTGTGTATGTGTTTGCAGAATTAGGGCCTGCATTTGTTTGCACATGAAAGTTATTTCATTGCCCCAAGTTGCATATTGATGCCTGCTATTTGGAGTGTCGTTTTCTGAACACTCGATCAGGCTTTGAACACAGATTACGTTGCATATAAATGGGACAAACATTGATTTTATCTCATTGTTGATTGCTTGTCTCTATAGATGCAAATACTACTGATGGGTTTTATTCCATCTCTTCTACCAGACATGATCCGGTGGGCTCTTTTAGCAAGACATAATATAGAGTTCAAGAAGTACTGAGCAAGAAATTTAGGGATACTTCCAAGATTTGGACATGCATAATTTGCTGAAGGATATTTTCTCCTCTTCATGTACTGTGCCACTACCTGGTCTTACATACTGAGCACATTAACTTGGTGCAGAACATCATTTTTCTGGTAGATATTTGTGTGTCCTTCGTGAGTTCTAGCTTAGTGTTTGCAGCCAAGGGTAGAATGAGAATATTGTTCTTATCACGAGTTCTAGCTTAGTGTTTTCAATGGGGAATGTTCCATACTCAGCTCGATAAAAATGATATTCCAAAGGATGTGGTTAGTGCTTTTCAGCTCGCGAAGCGTATTCAGATTACTAATATATAAAGACATCTGATCCTATCTTTGTAACTTGCAGGTGAAGGGCAATATCCTTTTGTAGAGGGATCTCCCTCACAAACTAATTAAATTAGATTGGGACACAATGAGAATATAGTTCTTGAGTTTTAGCTTAGTGTTTTCAGCAGACAATGTTTCAAACTCAGCTCACATTTGCAAAAGTATACATGATCTTCCAAAGCATGTGGTTAATGCTTTCAGCTTGCAAAGTGCATTTAGATTAAAAATTTATACGGACATCTTATTCTACGTTTGTTTCATGTAGGTGAAGGTCGGTAAATTTCCTTTCCTAGAGGGATCTCTCTAACAACTATTCAAATTTAGACTTGAAAATGTTTTGGGGTTTTTTTACAGCATGTGCAAATCTTATTTTATGTTCTCTTTTGTGGCAAATTTTGCTGTTCATTTGAAGTTTTCAAATAATTTGGTACAAGGGTATTTAGAATTGCACATAATTTAAACTTTTTTTAAAGACATATTCGATTATGTTTTGGATGATCTTTTAGAGCCACCTATGCTTGGTGACTTGACACCATGTGGAATGTGAGCCTTGCTAGAATAACTTTTTTAAAGAAAAATCAGATAACACAGCGCCAAAGAACTTGCAAACAAAGAAAAATTAGTGTAACCAAGGAAAAAATTAGTGCAAGCAAACAAAAACATTAAAATCATCGATCAGGCACTTAATGCCTTCAATGCAGGCCTCCTCAGTGCGCTACGCCCTGTCGGAAGTGAAGAGCAGAGAAGAGAATAGAATAGAATAGAATAGAATAGATGATAGATCTTTTAAACGTCCACGAAGACCAAAAGGTCATGGGACCCATGCAATGGGCTAGTACAACCATTACTACTAGGATCAAAAAAACCCCTGCCTCGAAAAGATTTCAAGAAAAAAACCTTTGCAGTAATGATGATACTAGACAATCCGGAAAAAATAAGTAGATCAGGAGTAATGATGGCTCAGCAATTGAACACGTGCATCTAGAACCTTAAATATGTATAATGCCAAGTCATGCACAGATATTGCTTTGAGAAGTTGTGGGAGCATGGAATGAAATGCCAAGGTCAAATAGCGATTCCTGACCACCTCAAAAGCAGGACATCTCAGAAGAGTATGGTGTTCATCTACAATAACATGTAACTGGCAACATGCACATAATCTTGCTTCTCGCGGCAATTGCGGTTGCTCTCATCGATCTGTCTCAATCCAAAGCTTGTAGGACCTAGTGCAAATTGATGCAATAGCTACAAGCTTTTTCCTGGACAAGGAAGCAAGTAGGTCCTGGTGATAAAGTTGGGTTTATATGTGCATGATAGTGACCAGGTTTAACTTGAGTCAAAATAATTGCATCACATATCTTTTGAGAAAAACGACCAACGAGATATTGTTTCAAATCTTCAGGATCAGAACTAGCAAGCACTATGCAATGGTCCGATTGCACAGATCAGCGAGTAAACTAGGCATTACAATGCTCTTTCCAACACCGTTTCAAGCGCTGAGGCGATTCAAGCATGGCAAGCACGAGAAGAAGGTATCCATCACCATTCATGTGATGCACCTTGCTGATATAATGGAGATGGCGCTTCATGGCAGAATGTTAAAGAGGCCAAAACCTGTCTCTTGCAAAGAATAGCATAAGGCACCGTAGTTTTCACTTCGAGACTATAAGTAAGAAAGGACTTTTGCACCTGTTCTAAGCTCTCCAGAGCACTAGCACTAATGGCAAGTCCCCACGCTTCCGAACCATACCGTAGAACAGGCTCTACAAAGCCCAAAATAAGTGAGCTTTCCGTGACCAATCATGGATCTCTACGCAAAAACAATTGTTTTGCATTGCCTAAAGTGCTCTCCAGCCAGCAGTCACACGCTTGGTAATACACTATTCCCAAAGCGTGTTCTTATAGAATTCTACACCAAGATACTTGTAGTTATCTACAACTTCAACTTCATAGCTATCATAGTGTAAAGTTGGAAAGTATGCCAAGAAGAAACAAGAAAAAAGGAGCAATACAGATCGGATTTGAGTTTTATAGTCTTGCCACGTTGTCTGCAGAGTCGTCACGACACACTCGTGTTTGTAATCCCAGGTGGCATTAATCACGTCAGGGAATGTATCCGCCTCCAAAATTCTCCTCGGAAATATTCTTCGATAGCTTCAGCAGACTCCACAGCGCTGCAGCTTCGTCGTCGGGGCGCCGTCTCAAATAATTCCCTCGTGGAATTTCCTCAGCGGATACGTTCCCTAGTACATTATCATGTTCTTATCAAAATTCTCTCTTTTATCAGGTACTTCAAATTGTCACATTTCCATGTCACAGCAGGTACTAAAGATAAAATGTTTGTGGCAGCCAAGGTGTAATACATAATTATTTGACATAGATATAATTTTTTTCGCTCATTAATTTATCATTACAGATTGAAAGCCATGCATTTTTATATGCAAAAGGGAACAAACACTTCATGTGGCTCATAATGCAAATGCAGCCCCAACTAAAGCAAATCCAATTTCGAGTCACACTAGGTTTCTTCTATGTTACAACTCTTTAGAGGTCTACTCGTTGAGTGATGAGAGATGCATTATACTTTGTCAAACCATAAACCTTAAAAGCCTTAGGCCATAAAATAATCTTAGTGAAGTTTTACTAGCCCAGGCACAAGAAATATAAAGGAAAAAATAATAATATTCTTAAGAATTACATACAAGTAAATTCTGTTTCGAGGAGTCATATCCAAGGATATTAGTGCCCTCTCTTTACAGGAAATTCCAAGTTCACGGAGGACGAAGTATGATATAGATTCTGTAGATTGAAATAGTTGTTCTGCATCATAATTCTGCAATTACAACGGCGGGGTGTTGGATTGATAAATTGTTTTAATTGTATAAAGTTCGAGTCGTCCATTTTTTTGGCAAAGGTCTCATTTTTTTTTCCCTGGGCCGTCCACTTGGTGTCGACCTAAAATTTTGGTGACACAAGCAGGCTCCTTTCGAATTCATCAGGCCGCGTGGTGTTGCACCTGCTTGATCTGCACATGGCTGTCCGAATTAGTTGGAGGGAGATGGCAGGCTTTCATTTGTGGAATCTTCTTTCTAGGAATCGTCGTTCTATATGTCCATCTGGTGTAGCAAGTTTTGAGTGATGGCAGAGAGCCCTTATCAACACATTCTCTTGCAGGAAATTTTCATAATGTTGAAGCGTTTGACTAGGATTTCTACGCCTCCCCTTTGTTTAGACAAAGGGAGGCACCCGCTTGAGGGTAGTACAACCGCATCTGCGAGATGCATCAGGGACTCAATTAATCTAGACACTAGCAATCTGTTTCACAGAAGCAATTTTGTGGAAGTTGCTAGTGAGCTATTACATGTTGGGCAAAGAGAGATGCATGCTCTTGCGGAGGCCTGTGAAGTTACCGTGTCTAGGAAGATGGACAAGCCCAAGAAGGAAGTTGCTCTAAAAATTTGGGAACATGAGCAGAGGATAGAGAAGAAGAGGCAGAGGCAGATAATGAAGGAGGAAAAAGAAAAGAAGAAAAGAGAGAGTTGTGAGAGGGAGAAGACAGAACGACAAGAAAAGAATGAGAAGGAGAAGAAAGAAAGAAAGAAAGAAAGAAAGAAAGAAAGAAAGAAAGAAAGAAAGGGAAGACAGGGGAGAAGCAGAGCGTGTTAAACAGGCTCTTGTGAAGAAAGGCAAGACTGCTTCTTCTGTTGATAAGTCCAGTGTCATTGATCACAGTACAGTAACTATTGTCGCGGCTGATGTATGGAAAGACTTGTATGTTAGGACCTATCAATTCCTTGAGAGTGAATGCCTGGCTGGGATGGTATCTATTGAGCGTGCCTCCGAGCTGGACCACTTGCACTTCCAATGTGTGTTTCGAATGGCTATAACCAATCCCATAGCAGTTAATAATAGGCTCAAGCATGCCTTAGACTGGACAAATCCTTTGCAAGGCTCTCAAAGACGCGCACCTACATTGCTTTGAGGACATGTTGGGCTATTGCTTTAAAGATATAGGCAAGAGGGACTTCAAGAATCACATGAAAGCGAGATAAAAAAAATTGTGTTGTACTAGATCATAGGAACATCCTGGCCTGCACATGTCATTTCGTGCTCTACCATGGCAAAAAGCAGAAAACCGCTAGTTTATTGGCAAGGATGCTTCGCAGAAGGCACTTTGTCATCTCTAGTTCCTGGGTACTTCCATTTAACAACAATAAGATTAGTTATGAGTGCATTGAAGCTGCTTGGCGCCTTGCTCTGGATCCCATGCACGCGTCCATCAAGGATGTGAGGTGCGTCATTAAATGTCATTTATGGGCTTCCACCTAGCGAGAATCCAATTGAGAGAGTTCAAAAGACGCCCAGGTGCTTCTAGAACAATGTAATTGCATCGAGGAAATTGGATAAGCTGGAGGGAGGCGCCACGCTTCCTCCCGCCACTCCTTTTGTGGTGCTTGATCCAAAGTTAGATATTGAGGATGCAGCAACGACAACGGTAGGAAGTGTTGCTGCTGCTCGTCTGTTCTTTGATGTTGAGTGGATAAGAACTAACACTTAGGAGATTCGTCCACAATCTTAATGTGAGCTCGATGAACCCCTAGATATGTTTTCATGAAGCCTTGACTGGAATGGATGCTCCAGCAATCCAGATCACTCCAAGGGAGCGTCGGATCATCCGAGTTGAGGTGAATCATGTGCGCAGAATGCTGATTTCTAAAATTCAACAGCTAGAGCAGCTGGCTAAAGGCCATCTTAACACTATGCGCGGCGAAATTGCCTTGGCTTGGCTTTCTGAAAATGTAGTGTCTATAATCTGAATAATGTACATCTCTTGTAAAGGTGCATCAGTCGTGCATGCAATGTCTATAATCTGAGTAATGTACATCTCTTGTACAGGTGCATCGGCCATGCACGTCGTTGTTCTGCCGTTGTTGACGTTGACTTCTATGGCAGCATATATACCTTCTTGTCCTTTTGAAAGGCTGAACATAATGTGATGTTGATCTTCTTTGAGGTTTTCAAAGGCACGCGTATACGTAGGATTATTGCATTACATTGGTGCATGGGTCATCATGTGGTCCACGTTGTTTTGAATTTTTTTAATACCCAATAGAGTTCAATACCCATTATAGTATAAAGCTTTAAATCCAAGGTGACTGCTTGACCTTTTGGGATAAGGTTCCCACGACGTCAAAAGGGGACGGGATAACGTAAGGTTGTTAATGGTTATGGTGAGGTATTTGTATTGGGAACCATACATTGCTGACGTGGAATGTGGGTTCTGGGTCATGTAATGGTCGAAGTTATTTTTGAGTGCAAATTTAGGGTTTCTCACTTCCCGACATGTAGGAAGGCAGCCTCCATGTTTGTGGGGGCTGCGATGTCTTCGGCATGCTCCTGGGTATATGATGGAGGCTCTGTGATGGATGAGTGGTCTGGTTTGTTGTCGGGTTTTGGCATCTCAGGTGTTTGAGCAATCCGATTTTTTTTTTGGTGTTGAGGTGTATTTGTTTTGGAAGGTTTCCATATCCTTCTCTGTGAGTTCCGTGGCTTCCTCCAAACAGGTATGGCTGCTCTTGTGGGAATCGGGTGTGGCTTATCTTGAGTCAAGCAGGCTGGGATCCGCAGGCAAAGCCTGCTTTGTTGCTTTCCTGTAGATGTGTCATATTTCTTGTAGCCGGAACCCTTACTTGGTTGTCTTGTTCTGTTGAATACATGTTGTGATTTCGAATTTTTTTAGGGAAAAGAAGGATTGAACGGTATGCTATTGTGCTTTCCAATAGATATCTGTGTCCTCTGGCATTTGGCTACC
>JAANSK020011022.1:0-18475 GCA_011763485.2 Isoetes engelmannii
GGCAATCCTATAATCCGCAACTGCAGAGCTCTGTCGTCTGGAGTCACATTACTCTCCGGACTATCCGAAGGTGATGCTGGCATGAAAGTCTCCACTGGCTCTGTCTGTGTGGCACTGTCTGTGTAAAGGACACATGTCTCCTTTAGTGGCAAATAAGCCTTTATTGCATTAAAAGCCAATAAGAGCACGTGTCAATTACGAAGGGGCATGTTGGTTGTACTACTTTATACCATATGGTTTTTTTTTTTTAATGGTTTATGAAGTACACCCAAAGCGTCCATGCTTAATGTGTTGCACATGTTGATTGTTCTAATTTTTGGACTATCTTCCCACACCAAAGACACTCATGTTTTCTTAGATGCTCCCTTTGAGACATATCACATCAATATGTATATTCTAAAGGACAATGGGACAAGGAATGGCATGAGAATGGGGTTCTGACGGAAGAAGCAACGTACAATTCTTCTTTCCATGGCTCGGTGAAGTATTTGTGTTTTGGGTTGGCTAAGTTATCTCTTAGATCCAAAACATCTTCCAAGACAGTCTCTCTAGTGTGCCTTTGGTGATCTTAATTAAGGAATGGGTGTTAAGGGTTTAATCCTTTAGTTGATTAGGTTACTGGAGCCTTTGGGTTAGCCTTGGCTAGCGGGAGTAAGCCTTTAAAGTTGCCTAAATTTTTTTTTATTCTAGCCCATTCAATAATTCTATAGTTTAAATGTTTGGCAATGAAATCTCATTTTGTGTATTTGGAGGTTGAGCGTCCTAAGTCTAGTCCCTCTTCCTGGAATGAGCATCAAACTGATTTTGTTTGCAATATCATGATGATCTCTTTTCAAATGACATTCCCCAAACGTTGCCTCCCCAATATGCCGAGGACCACAGGATTGATCTTCTTCCTGGGAAAGTACCTCTTAATCAAGATCCTTATCGGAGAATGCATGGTCAACAAGAGGAGATTAGGCGCCGACTTGATGAGTTACTTCAAGCTGGATTGATCCGCTATAGTTCTTCTTGGTCAAGAAAAAACATGGTTTCTGTAACGGGCTCATGGAAGACCGCTCGAGTATTCGATGCTTGAATGTGCTTGTGGGGCATTCCCAAGACACCGGCATAAATGGGTAGAAGCAACTACTCATAAACGTCTAGACAGTTTTGCCTAGTTGGTTAAGGGCATGTCGGTTAGGAACGTTACAATTGGTATCAGAGCAGGACTCAAGTTCGAGTCTCCATGGGTGTCTATATGCATTGGTAACCTTGGTAACCACCCAGTCAGTGGTATACTGGTTAAGTCATTGTCTTGGATGCTCGAGGACGAGCATAGTCCTAGTAGGAGAGATTTGGGCCCATGGAAGACCGCTTGAGTATTCGATCCTTGAATGTGCCTGTGGATGTGCCCGTGGGGCATTTCCAAGACACCGGCATAAATGGGTAGAAGCGACTACTCATAAACGTCTAGACGGTTTTGCCCAGTTGGTTAAGGGCATGTCGATTAGGAACGTTACAGTTTTCTAGCGCATATGTATAGATTATCGTGCTTTGAATAAGATCACCATCAAAGATGAGTTCCCTATTCCAAGGGCGGATGATCTGTTTGATCAACTCCAAGGTGCCTCGGTTTTTAGTCCTCTTGATCTTAAGTCCAGGTATTGGCAACTTAAGGTTGCGCCCGAACATGTTCATAAGACCACGTTTCAGACAACCTTTGGAAATAATGAGTTTTTAGTCATGCCATTTGGACTTACAAATGCGCCAGCCTCTTTTGTGAGGCTAATGGGGCGTATATTTTAAGATGTGCATGGTGCGTATGTCATGGTTTTCTTTGATGACATACTAGTTTTCAGTAAGTCTGAGGAGGACCATTATTTTCATTTACAAGAAGTCTTCCGTCGACTAAGGGAGGAGTCTATTACTCTTAATCATAAGAAAAGTGTCTTTTTCCCATCGAAAATTGCATTTTTGGGTCCTATTGTTTGCACTGAGGGTCTTAAAGTGGATCCCAGTAAGGTACAAGCAATTGTGGATTGGGTTGTACATGCTGTGCTTGTGGCATTATGTTCCTTTTTGGGCTCGTTTAACTTCAGATCTTTATTTCTTGCTTCACAAAGATGCTCTTTTCCAATAAAATCATGCTCATCAATTCACTTTCTAAGTGCTAAAGGATGTTATGGTTAATCCTCCCATTTTGCGTTTGCCAAAGTTTTGGCTAGGCCTACCTTACTTGTTATGTCTTGACGCAAGTGGTACAGCTTTGGGTGCAGTTGATGCAGGATGGTCATCTTATTGCTCATGGAAGTTAGAAGTTTTCTAATCGAAAAGTAGATATAGTGATATGATAAAGAATGGTGGTGATTCATGCTTTGAAGGTGTGGCGACACTATCTATTCGGGTCAAGGATTCATATATTGACGGACCACCAAAGCATTAAGCACATAGTTTCACAGAAAATATTATTGGAAAGACAATTGAAATGGGTTGCTTTTATGCAACAATATGATTTTTCCGTGGACTATCGTTACGGTAAAGAGAATGTTGTGGTGGATGCTTTAAGTCGACGTTATACGGTTAGTTCTCTCTCTGTAGTACAATCCAACCATTTGGAGGAAATGAAACCATTGTATGCAACTGACCATGATTATAAGGATATTTGGTTATTGGCTCAAAGTGGCAACGCTTATGGGTATAAGGTCGTTAATGGGTTCTTATACAAAGGTCCAAAGCTCTGCATTGTTCGTGCCTTTAGACCACTTATTCTTAGGGAGGTCCATGATGCACCTACTGCTGGGCATCATGGTGTGGGGGCCACCTTGCCAAAGATCAAACCCTACTTTGCTTGGTTTGGATTGCGGAGAGATGTCCTAGTGCATATTCGTCATTGTGTGACTTGCCAACGGATGAAGAAAGCGAACAAAGAAACCTTATCGTGTTCCTTTATCCTTACCTATTCCGGAAACGAAGTGGGAGCAAATGACTATGGATTTTATTGTTGATCTTCCCACAATTGCAAGAATACTGTCATTTGGACGGTTGTGGATTGTTTAACCAAGCAAGCACATTTTATTCCTTGTTCGGTAAGTTAACAATTTATAATGTCGTTACACTTTTCATCAAAGAGATATTCGGGCTACATGGGTTGCCTAAGGTTATTATCTCTGACCGTGGTACTAAGTTTACAAGTGAATTCTAGAATGCATTACTTATGCAGTTGGAAACTGAGTTAACGTCTCCACTACATAAAATGATGTACAATCCAAGGTGGTGAACAAGGTTATTTGTTCCATCCTAAGAGGGTTTGTCAAGGAATATCAAGGTCATAGGAAAGAGTATTTGCCTATAGCTGAATTTGTATACAACACCACCTATCAGTCTACCATAAAGATGACCCCTGTTCAGATGGTCTATGGTCAGCCAGTGCAGAAGTTACTCTTTTGAGTGTGTAAGGATGTTCCAGCTGCTGATGATTTCGTTATTGAGCATAAGGATCTCATAGACTTGCTTCAGGCTCGTATTCGAGATGGTCATGCTTCTTTTGCCAATAAATCATCTAAGTTGCGGTTGCCAATGGTTTTTAAGGAAGGAGATTGGGTATGGATGAGGATCCATAAAGGTCACTTTAAGAAAGATGCGTGCAAGAAAGATCTTAAGTTGACACCCATTTCCATGGATCATTTCAAGTTACAAGTGATCAATGAGAGTGCATATCAATTATGATTGCCTCAATGTTCGAAAGTTATGATATAGTGAATATCTTATTTCTAAAAGCTTATCAAGATAAAGACTTACCTCAAGTTGGGAGGTTAGGTGAGCCAAAATTGATTGGTATTTCCAAAGTTCTAGAATCGAAAAATAATTTTAGAAGATAATTCCACTAGTGGTTCAAGACAATATTTGGTAAAGTTTGCTCATAAACCTTTGGAGGACGCTTCATGGGTGCACAGCAATTTATTAGAGGTCTATCCCGATATTCTGCAAGAGTATAAGGACCGGAAGGCAAGGGAAGCTGAGGGACAAAGAGATGTCTCAGAACAAGCTTCTACTAGTCGGCCTAAGAGAGGGCCAAGGAAAGATTATGCTCGAATGGCTAAAGGCATTTAAAGAACCCTTTTGCAGCAGAGGACTGCTGCAATGTCAAGAAGGAGGGATTGATATATGCTAAAGTTGTGGCATGGACCTTTGGGCCTTTTGTCCAAAGGGGGATATGTTCCTTTAGTGGCAAAGGGTGGCAAGCTATATAGTTGCTCGGGGGAGAGCTCAAGGACAGTTGTGCTTTGCCTGTGAGCTCGTGGTTGGTGGAGAGATAGCTTGCCACATCACGTGTTCATTTCATTCACATACCTTGAAGTTGCGCATCTTCGACCTCCCAAAGGTGGATGATTGCTCTGCTATTGACGAGGCGCTCCATTTCTTTACTGAGGAAATGTAGATCCAGGCAGATGGCATTGTGTCAGCCTGTCGGGTTGGAGCAGCACGACCCGATCGCCCTTGCCACCTTCTAGTACAGTTTTGGGATGTTATTTCCCACCTGCGTATTCTGTGGCATGGTCATCATTTGAAGGGGACTGCCTTCTCCATGCAAGAAGATCTCACCCCCGCTCAACTCTGCAGATGGAAAGAGGAATTGTCGGGCAGTGTATCAAGGCGGTAGTGCTATTATCCAGGATCAATGGCCTTCTGACCCCTGGACCATGTGGGTCTAGTCCTGTTTTCCTGCACTCATCTCTGTTGATAACTTTTATTTTCATTTGGTTTCTATGATGGGGTGTAGTCCCCAGGTTTTGTGCTGTTTGAGCTTTGGCCCTTTGTTTTGTACCGTCACATATCCAATAGGATGCTGCCTTTGTGGCGTGATGCTAAAAATCTATCTTATCTATTTCATCTATTTCAATAATAACCCTTGTAATATAAAAGGGAAGGGGGGGGGGGGTCATGGACCAATTGTCAAATTGATTAAATTTGCCAATAGTGGATCACCACGAAATTATTGTTTAGACCATTGAATGAGGTGGTTGAAAAGTGGATTCAATCTTGATCCACATTGAGGTATTTGAATTAGATAGAGCCACTTCTTGGAATGGGCTAGATGCATCAATTTCTTTTTCAACAAGAAGTATATATAAAACCTCAAGCCATGAGTTTTTTAAATATGCAAATTAAAACAAGAAGAAGAATATTTTTTCAACCTTTACTTGTCCAATTGGTGGCACCTTATAACTAGCGTTGTAAATATTGGTCAGTGTCATGTTTTAAACGATGACATATTCATGGCATATTCGTGGCATATCTATGTAGAACCATGGCATATCCATGCAGGGAGCGCAAAAACTACACGACATTGTTTTAGAGCTTCCTTTTGAACTTTCAACGTGGTTCAAACAGGACATTAGCCCAGATTTACGGCCCTCCCCCATAAAGGGTAATCTACAATGCCACTCAATAAGGAAGCAAATGACAAAGAGAGGCCATAAAAGAAGGGCAAATAATTAAAGAGATTTGAATGGCCAAGAACCAAATGTTAAGCTATTGTCAAGCTAAAGCTCGAGAATAAGCTCGTACAACATGACACATGGTATCGTGTTCTTTACGTGGGATCATATGTTTTTAATAAAATGAAAGGCCAGGCAAGGGAACGTAAAGAAAAGAGAACGCGTAAGTGCGAGGAGGTAAGGACACAGTGGAAGATATAACTTAGAGGGTGTACTTATGTGGGACCGCCCACCAACTTTCATTCAACAAAAACAGCCAATCACATTATTTAAAGTGCCACGGCAAGGTACTCTATCGTACGACGGAAGCACCATCATGCATGGCATGTATGCATCATGCAGCCCACATGTATGGGTCCATGCATGCAGCGTGCATGCCCATGCCCATGTATGCCCCATGCACACGTCATCATTCCATTTCTGTTTTTCTCTTCAAGGTTAGGTTGTCCATTGTCCACCTCATCATTGTCACATCTATTTCATGTTCCCATCCTAGCTCACCATGTCTCCCCCCAACTTCCACAAAAATATTATTGACAATTATTATGCGCACTTCGTTGTCGAATCTTTTTACCGCATTCCAAATTTTGTTTATTCGGTGGAATTTTTACTTAGCCATTCCTCGCATGGAAACAAGGCGACGCATGAGGCGCAGAGCTCCGCTGATATGCCAGGATGGCAAGCAGATTGACATTCTTGCAACGTGGAAAACACTTAGTAAGCATTCTGTGGCTGTGACAACCTTTGGAATCCTGGGTAAATTCATCCTGGCTTTGAAACAATGCTATGTGGCATGATGTGATCGGTGAAAATAACAAAATGCTTCCTAAGTGCTTTTTACGTTACTTTGGAAATGGTCTTTGCCCCAAAGAGATAATGACGAAGCTAGGTGAGAGGTCAACAACAGGACTGGGATAATTTTTCTACAAAAATATTATTGTCAATAACATGACTTGGACCATTTCTCTAAGATTTGCTTTGGTCATTTTGTAAAATCTTGTACAAGTGTATGTTATTTATTAGATCATTTTTAGGCCGGACGGATTTCAACCGGTAAAAGTTCGAGCTAGCACTGCCAGCATTGGTGGCGCACAAGCGGCGGAACGCGAGTGTGCCACCGAGGCTGGTGTCTTTTTGTCGAGAATTTTATCCAGCTGGGATCTAACGGCTGAAAATATCAAACGTAATGATAACCACCTTCAAATTTTGCCGTAATTTTTTTTTTCTTGAGCTCTATTTTTTCTTCAGATCTGAACTTAATTATTTCTAAAAAATGGGTTCCGAAATAAAGATTACAACCAGCTAAGGCAAAGGAAAAAATGAAAGTGGAGCTCCGATAAAGTTAAATGGAGTCTCGGCAAAGATTAAATGAGAAAGGAGCTCGACAAAGGTTAAAGCTCCGGATAAGCTCCAGATTTCTCTACTTGCACCTGTGAAGAAACCTGTGCAACGAATAATCAGTCTAACAAAGGCTCTGTGCAAAGAACTATGTGAAAAATGGAGGCAGCGCAGCTCCATGAATTTCAGAAGACAATTATGTGTGGTAAAAAGGATGGAATAGAGGCAAAATTTGAGGGTGGTCGATGAAATATATTTTATTCTATTCTATTGCGTTTGTGATTTAGTATGGTATCATCCCAAGACATGTACTAGTAATCATATAACACTTAATTTCGATCAAAAGACATGGCATGAAAATGCAATTGTGTCGAGTGAGGAAACGTCTAAGCATGTGGAGGTTGTTAAATACTTGTTATAAGACAAAGGCTTTTAGAAAGCTTATGCACCATTGTATTTTAGCAATGTGGAAAGATCAGTGTCGCCCATTATCTGAGGTAATAGGCTCTCAGGGGAAGTGAGCCCCCCTTAACTAGCATGCCCAGCTTTGACACCCACAACTAGTTTATCACACCCCCATATCCAATTGTCCCCACAACTGGGTTCCCTACAGAGATTTTATCAACTTTAAAGCTCCATTCGAGGATAATCCAAGGCTAGCCGCAAGCTTACCCCATTGCACATAAGTTTAATGTCAAGCACATCAGTGCACATCACTAGTTCCGCCCTATCACAAGCCTGCAACAAATGTTGAAGGCCTATTGGATCAAAATGCATACCAGTCAAAAATAGCATAATGTGACTATATAGATTTAATGAGAAGATTGGAGAAATTGACGATTCATCAATTTCTCCAATCTTCTCATTAAATCTTCAGAATTAGAAAGTCAAAATTCTCATGTTCTCAATTGGATATGGTTTTGTCCATTGTGAATAAAGCTGCGAGAAGCAACACTCATCAGACCAAGATATAACTTGTGTGGTTAGACTTGACCTTGCTACCCCTAGGCCCTGGCAACATAGTTACCGGGAACTAAGTTCCGAACTTGGTTCCCGTTCCGGAACTAGTTCTCGAGGGTCCAAAGTTCCCGAGTTCCCACTTTAGTTCCCAATAGAAAATGGAATATTCCTCGAATATCTCTCGAATATACTCGAATATTTGTCGAATATACTCGAATATTTCGTTCCCATCTCGTTCCCGTTCCCATCCGTTCCAGTTCCCGTTCCGGATTTTGGGTCCAAGTTCCCAAAAAGTTCCCGTTCCGGGTTACTATGCCTGGCACATGGGTTTGTTTTCAATCTTGCAAAAATATCTTATGACTACCATTGTGAGATTATGGCTTCAAGTTTGACCAACAGTGCTCATGAGGACTGAGACAAACCTTCCACTTATGACGACCGTACATATAACATATGTATAAGGTCAGCTATCTTATGTTCTATGTATCATTCTTGATTCGTCTTTTGAGTATTTTGTGTTTCATATCGTAGTTTTCTAGTCCTCATACGTTTACGACACACCTGTACAAATGTAAGTATATAGAGTGGCTATTAGCCAAAGGTATTGCAAGCTATAATACTGTTGATATGACAAATACGAACTTTTTTTCATCTAGTGTAACTAGCTATCTGTGATATCCCTTACACCCCTCCTCCCAATTGTTGGGCAAAGTCGATGAAACAACGTAACCCAAGTGGTTAAAATTGTAAATTTCAAGATGGCTTCATATGTGGCAAAAATTTCCTGAAACCTACTGGAGTTTTGTCTGAAGATAATGCAAATTTTAGCTAAGGAAATATAAGTTGTGTAGTGAGACTTAACTTTACTACCCCTAGGCCTTAACACATGCAAGAATATCTTATGACTACCATTGCGAGATTATGGCTTCAACTTTGACCAACATTGGTCTTGCACAAACCTTCCTTTTTTTTTCTCTTTTTTTGAAGGACGCGGGCCTTTATTATCCAGAGAAAGTTACAAAAATGTACAATGGGAATTAAGAACCCAGTGGAGAAAATGTCCACCAGAGCAAAAGCACCCCACTCAAATACAATATCTCAGCAATGTGAAGAACACGCAAAAGCTCACGAGTAAGTATGAGTCTTGCACAAACCTTCCACCTGTGACAACCATACATCTATCATCTGTACAGGGTCGGGTATATAATGTTCTATGTACATTCTTGATTCTTCTTTGAGTATTTTGAGTTTCATATTGTAGTTTTCTTGTACTCATAGGTTCATGACACACCTGTACGAATGTAAGTATATAGAGTAGCTATTAGCCAAAGGTATTGCAAGCTCATAATACCAATGATATGACAAATAAGAACCCTTTTATTAATCTAGTGTACTACTCTCTGCCATACCCTCCCTCAATAAATTGTGTACTAGCTATCTAGTATATCCTTTGACATCCCTCCTCCCAAGTGTTGGGCAAGGTCTTGAAAGCAACGTAATTCAACTGGTCAAAATTGGAAGTTTCAAGGTGGTTTAGTGTATGGCAATATATTTTTCCTGAAAAACTCCCGGAGTTTTTACGAAGACAATGCAAATTTTAGCTAAGGAATAGACAAAATAGAATAAAATAGATTTTTAACGTCCACGAAGACAAAAAAAAAGGTCATGGGACCCATACATTGGGCTAATACAACCATTACTATTAGGATTAAATAACCCCTGTCTTGAAAGGTTTTCAAGCGAAAAACCTTTGCAGTAATGATGATACTAGACAATTGAGAAACAATGCAAATTTTCTGAAAAGCTTGCCAGGCGTTGCTCCTCCTACTCCCTTTTGTTTATTAGTGTAGCCATCCTTTAATACTTTGTATAAATTGCTTTTAGTTAGTGTGCCCACATATCATAGATTTTCGCGGCACGGACTCATGATATACGCAGATCAAAACACCCCCATAGATAGGTTTTTCATTTGTCACAGCAGCGATATACATTGGGTTTATAATATGGGAATGAGTAAGGTAGACGACGATATGTACAATAACGGACTAGCCCAGATAACGATAAATGACAATAGTAGCATGATAGAGCTAGCCAAATGTGAGGAAAATGGCGACAGCTTCTCACCATAATGAAAAACCCCGCCTTTTTAGGTTTTCAAGAAAAACTCTAATGAGAAACGATCACCCAATGTTCTCGAGGTACTGCTTGTGGCATCTGAACGAGAAGGTAGATGACCAGTACTAATGAAGAAAAGAATCTGCAGGTATTTGATGAGCCTAATACCTTAAAAAAAAAATCGCAAACACAAGTGCCCGTAAAATTCATTAGTAATAACATGTAAATGTCTAAAACCTGAATGGTCACCCTACAACTAGTCAAGCACTACATAGTGCATTTTTAGATGGAAACCCTAACAATATTGAGAAGTTTCGTAAGGCAAAGTTTAGGAAGCATGTCCTTAGTGAACATGTTGGGGCTTCAACTTCACGTGCTAGACCTCAAGATCTACCAAGAAGGTTCCTCTTGCAACTGGATAATTGTGTTGGCCAAAATAAGAACAACTAGATGTTTTCATACTTAACAGTTGTGGGTATATTTGAAAGAGTTAATTTGGGGTTCCTAATGCCGGGGCATACCCATGAGGATGTGGATGCATTATCTGGCAAGTATAGTTGTATATTGAAGCAGCAGATAGTAACCAACTTTTTTAGGCTAATGAAATTCTGTCAAAATAGAATCTCTCATAAAAGAAGTGCCTGATTGGAAGAGTTTTTGTGGATGGTTATGCATTGGATCTTGAAGGTCATTCTATCTGGGTGAGAAATGGGATTTCGATCTCTCAATGGAAGGTGAGGTCTTCAAAGGAGGAGTGGAGTGGAGGGGAAGAAATCTGGCATAGAGATGCGAATAACAAGCCTATGATACCTCCAAGTCAACCAAAAGCTCTGAAACCTATTAAAGATATGAAACAATTGGGATTGACTAGGAAGGATTTCAAGACAATATAAAGCATTGACAAACCAACCCTGATGACACCAATCGTGCATTGGTAGCTTACTAGAAGAAGGTGATTAACTTGTTGGGGCCCTAGTGATAAGCCTTTGCCAAGGGGCTTTGACAAACGTATGGCTGAAAATCGCTCCCAAAAACCCACAAATGGAGAAGTCGAAGGTGCTGCCGCTTGTTAACCTGTACCTGCACATCACCAACACTAAAACACAAGAGTAAAAAAGGAAAAAACCTGGAAAAGCGAGGGGTTGTTCAGGCGTGGCACGCCACAAAACCTCGAAAAGCGAAGGGCTGGTCATGCGTGCCACGCAACAAATACATTAACAATAAAGAAAGGGGGAAGGTGGGTTCAAAGAGAAAAGAAGAGAACAATGTACTGCTGAGAGACGAGGAGGAAGTGCCGATGAGATGCGGCTGAAGAACCACGCCTAAAATAGCAATCTCCCACCAGAAAATGGATGCAATGCATGCATGCGAGACATGCATGCTCACCCTCTCCTAGAATCTCGATCCGATGGCTCGGATTGATGCCATTCGAGAATGGGGCTCACATGAAAATGACAAAAACTCCCGAAAAGAAGAGAACTTTCTTTAGCAAATGGGATCGAGGACGAGGATCAAAGGATGAAGGTCGAACATGAGGTAAAGCTGAAAAGGAACATGCCATAGCATGAAAAGAGACGCCAAATTGCTCAAGCCAATCAGAGAGAAGCCCCTCCCCTACCTGGGTTCAAAGAGAAGAGAAGAGAACAGTGTACTGCTCAGAGACGACGAGGAAGCGCCGATGAGATGCGGCTGAAGAACCACGCCTAAAATAGCGATCTCTCACCAGAAAATGCATGTAATGCATGCATGCAAGACATGCATGCTCGCCCCCTTCTAGAATCTCGATCCGATGGCTCGGATCGATGCCATTTGTGGTAGTGAAACCAACAGATTTAGAGGCCTATCCAGTGTAGTTAGGATACACCATCTCTGATATAGGTGTGAGTGGAATGGTGGTGTCTAGTGCATCAGTTGACCAATGTCTCGGATAAAGAAAGATATTTAGATTGTTGGGCAAAGAAGTGGAGGATAAATCCAAGTGATCCTGATCTTTGGCTAGACTTTGAAAATGTATTGTACTCATGGACTGCAAAAACTGTTCCAGGTAGAAATGTGAGAGTTACACTACCTCAGGTTGTAAGAAAGAAGGCTATGATATCAATGGAGGTGCCTCAAGAAAAGTGAATATTTATGTAAAATTTCTTCATCATGTTTACATGATATGGGGCTATATTGTGAAATATTGTCTATTTTGTATATAATGTGATAGCATGTTTTCGTGTTTTCGAGGTTCATTGTGTGAATTTCAATATGCTACTAAAAACGTGCAATGTAAATTTTTTCCCAAAATTAAGACATAATCCAAATTTAATTGAAGATGACTTTACTTCTATGTAGCACAATCTGAATCATATCCAAATATGTTTTAACAAGCTCCAAAAGAAGATTTGATTCAAGTAAGGGAGCAATACCACCCCAATATTACTTCCAAGACTAAGTGAATCAAAGTGAATTGTGTGGAGCTAAATATAGCATTGTAGCCCGTAGATGCGAATTTGAATGAAAATGTAACTACGAGCTACCTCAAGAAATGTCTTCATTGAATGTTCCATTTTGCAGAACTTCTGTTGCTGTGGAAAACTATAGTTGTGCGCTATCAAAGTATGCAAGTATTGCTATTGTGAGGTTCCAAGATAATATATGATAAAAATACCTATATTATATGGCCACATCACTAGTACATGTCGAGTATATCGACATGTACCCGACCTAGTCATGGGATACAACCATTGAGACCACCATATTGTGCATATCTAAGCATATATGAATATAAGCCTTATTGCCACATGGCAGCTAACCACCAGACCCGAAACTCTAGCGCTAAATTCATAGGGATAAAATAGGCAGGAACCCTAAAAGTTTCCTTTTTCAAATTCCAGCCTCAGGAGCGCACATGGCGGCAGTCTTGGATCCTTTCCCAGCCTCTTAGGAGTAGTGGAGCTTGCATTCCGCATTAGCTTTACCGATTTACGCATCTCGCAAGCATCTCGGTAGGATTAACGCCTTCAGAGGAGTGGGAGCCATCCAAGGATCCGGTATATAGATGATCTATTATGCAATGCAAGCTCCTTGACAGGCACTAAGCCGAGTTTGTACCTTTTCTGATCCATAAAAGACCTATAGATCCCGAGGTTTATTCGATGTATATTGATGTTCACGTTGATGATGGACGGGCCACCCTTCGAGGTGGCATATTATTTATATGTATTGTGGCTTGTGCTAACATGTATGTATGCTTCTGTCGTATAGGATATTCCAGTGGAGGAATGGGGCCAATAACGCCTCCATGTCCTTCACTCGGACACCTGGGCCATCAAAACTGGTCCGAGCTAGACAAAGGGCCTTTTCTTTTGACAGCATCGTTAGGAAAGGGGATTTCCCGTATCTATGCGATGGAGCATCGTATAGGATGGGGAGCGTCACAGTGGTATCAGAGCCATGATCTCGGTAGACCGGATCATAGCACTGACCATGCCATAATTAGTTAGGTCTTGTAGTGGATGTAGAAGGCAGGAAAGCCCTTTTAGGTTTCCCTACAAGTAGGAAAGTAATCCATGTAGGTGGATTAAGCGTTGTTTAGCCAGAGAGGGTTAGAAGAGAAGGAAAGATGTAGTTGAGTTTAGGACTGAAAGAGGTCGTTTACTTCAAAAGGCCATGACTATTTTGTAGGAATTTTAGATCGAGGCAATTTTGGCGTGATTGCGTAGAGGACACTTGAATTAAGTAGAACCCCTAAGAAGCCCCATCAGCAGACGTCCCACGGAACAGATTTTTTTAGGCTAGCCCAAAATAGTTCTCTCCTAGGGATAATGGAGTTTCTTTTCAAATTCTAAATTGTATTTTCCCTAAGAGAGCGCCATATGGATGCGTATTTTTGCCGCATAAAGAAAATAATTTTTTTAAGTGGCGCGTTCCTGAGGAAACCGGAGTTTTTTTTGAATTTTAGATCGTATTTTCCTCAAGAGACAGCCATACAATAATGCATATTTCCACCGTATAAAAGTAATTTTTATACGTGCCCAAAATTTCATGTTTCCCTATAGGATTTGAACCATGGAGTTTTTTTGAATTTTAGATCATATTTTCCTCAGGAGAGCCATACAATAATGCATATTTCCACTGTATAAAAGTAATTTTGATACGGGCCCAAAATTTCATGTTTACCTATGGGATTTGAACCACGGAACTTCTACATCTAAGCCAATCCCTCTACCAATGTGCCAAGCACACTTTGCTTGGACTTAAATAGACTTATATATTATACATTGTTGATCCCTTGGAGGTGGAAGACTCCGGCCTGGCAAGTATCTCCCGAGAGCCCCATAAGCCGCCGAATCTCAGCATGCTCTTTTCCCTTCTTGCCAATAGCAAGCCGAAGCTTCTATCAAGGGCTCGACGTCAGATTACCTTGGTTCTTACACTATTCTACCCCAACTGGAACAAAACCTCACCATCTTGTGTGAGAGCTTGATCAATTGCAGTGCGGGATAAGCTTGACATGCATCATGCAGGATCATCTCTTCAATATGTCTTCTCTTTTAGTATATCGGCATTCCTTTTACTCTGGTTGCCCTGTAACACGAGAGCAACAATTCTTGTCTACATGCTTCTTATACCTTTCGCGTTTTGTTGTTTATATCCGGCTAAGCAACTTGATCATCAACATCTAGTCTGGCTAGAAAAGCCCGAGCTACCTGATGATGACGTCAGCACTCTGACCCAGCTGTGCAATCCGGCACTGGAAATTCCTACCTGCATTCGTCTCCAAAGATTCTCCATTTGGTTGGACGCTCTCAGCGATCTTGTTGATGGGGTGGCTCTACATCTTGCTTTTGAAGGTACGTGGTTATCATCACACAGTATATAAAAGTTTTTCAAGAGGATGTTGCGTTTGCGAAGTAGTTTTTTGATATGGATCTAAGCTTCTCTAGGCAACATCTATTGCAACATCTATTGTTTTTAATATCGTCAGTACTATCTTACTAGTACTTCCTTGAACTACGTTGTAGAAGCTAGTGGATGGTTTGGCCGTCGCGGCTTCTAGAGGCTAGTAGACGGATTCTCCCTATCTTACTAGTACTTCCTTGAACTACGTTGTAGAAGCTAGTGGATGGTTTGGGCGTCGGGGCTTGTAGAGGCTAGTGGACGGATTCTCCAATATTAAGAACTCCTTTCATCGGACAATGGATCCCAGAATCCAATATTAAAACTTCCTTTCATCGGACAATGGGTCCCGCTTTAATATTTATACGTTTGCATTGTTGTTCTTTGCAATGGTGAAAATTCTGCTTAATGTTAAAAGTTTGATAACGTAATGTAGATGTTCCAAAATAGTTGTTTGTTCCAAATCCTACATTACCGTTGTTAAAAGTTTGATTTTCGCCAATGGGTGCAACTACTTTTCTTTCTCAAAAGCAAAACAAATACGTAGACATAACAATCGTTATCAATATATTTGGCAAAACTCCTATCAACATAGATATCAACATTCAATTTCAAATATCTTGATGCTTATGTTATAAAACTGCAAATTTAAAGGACAAAAGCCCTAAACTGGAAAGCAATCTCAGTATCTCACAACAAATCCTTTTACTTTCGGAAGTGTAAACCAAAAGTAAGGGTCAATAAATACTCAAGGGTGTGTTGGTTACACCTACGAGAAGTAATTTGTTTCTTACAGTAGTTACAGTGGGCGATATCGATTGTTAAATGTTCACTAAAATTGTTTGTGAGGTTCATTTTTGTGTGTTGTGCAATCTCTGCTAGTGCATTGTTCCAACGGTGTGCAATTGGTTCTAGTAGTATCTTCTAGTGCAGCATTGTCTTGAACAAAAAATAACTGTATACTTCAAAATGATGATTAGCCATCTATGTGTTATAGTTGGTTGCTCCCACTAAACTGCCCTTAACATAACAAAGAAATTGCAAGGCTACGCATAATTTTTATTTGACATCACAATAGATCGTTATTTAAAGCCACGGTACTGAACACTTCAATGATGAATATAATGCTTGCATACCACATAAATCTCCAAACTTCCTTATGATACCATTAACTACTTCATAGCCATTGCAACATATACTGCAGTGCTCAATGATACAATTCACACATTGTACTCCATATAATAAAATAAATAAGGTGCTTTCACATTGCGGTTTACTTGCCTTATATATTCAAGTAGCTCTGTCTTCTTTTCAAAAGTGACATCATTCCCATCATTTTGTGTAATACCTATAGCAAAAGACACTTTTAAACCTCACAACATTGTTTACACCTCACATCATCTATGTTTGTAATTTCTAAGTCTATTCTAATGCAAGTATTTCCTAAATGCATTTTTTCATTTACAGTATAGGCGATCTCTTCTGGTTGATGGAGCAAATATTTGAAGATGTTCTTAGGAGGATAGATTGTCTTCAAAGATATACAGTTGTGTGGCTGTTTCTTGTTAAATGCATAACATTATATGCTTTTCCATCTAGAGGTTCTAAGTATCATATTTTGGTCAATTTTAATACCTTTATGTCCCCACAGATCTGGAGATTTTACCAGGTCCGAAATTGGAACTTGGACCATCATGCTCCATGATCAGGTGAAGTTCTATTTAAATTCGAGCTCATGATGCAAATGCATTGATCACCAACTTACCTGGATTTTTTTTTTCGGTGTGAAAGAGTGTGTTTGCAACGCTACAAATGTGCTTTTTGATAATAAACAAATTTCTTAAATTGTATCTGTGAAGACAATTTCTATATATGAATCTTAGCATCTTTACATTGACTAATCTAAATGCTAATAATTTGAACGTGTTTAAATTATTCATTTCCAGAAATTTCCGAAGGAAGAATAGTTTTGTGGAAAAGAATGCAGTCATATATGCAATGTTTTGAAGCTTCCAATACTAGGTGGAGAACAACCCCTTTCTGGGAACGTTGCTCACAAGTTCTGGAGAGAGCACAACTCAGAAACTTTGATGGCCATGATCCAAAACATCTCAATTCTTCATCACAGATTCTGCATGGGAAACAACTGATGTTGATTGTTCTATGATGCTTTCACAAGTTATGAAGATCTTTTTAATAAGCTTATTTAACCAGCCAAGATACTCATACATTCGAATCTAATTGTCAGGATTGTCTTTTTAATGATTATGTATGGAAAATGCAATCGAAGTATGAGAGACCAAAAGTTTGGTGGAGTGTATTGTATTTAGCTGGAATGCAGGTAAGAAAGTGCTTGTTTTGTCCGGAATGCTTGAATCAAAACATCGATGCTAACTAGTAATGATGGGTTATATGCTTGCTCAGAGAATTCTTAAATATGCTCTTGCAACATTCAAATTTCTTGATTGGAGCCTCTTTGGATCAGTTTCAATTATCGTGTTTCATGGAGAAAGAAGCATAATTATTGGGACCACATCTTAAATTTGTGCAACACCAAAATGCCCCAACACAATGAAAGGGGGTTCATTTAATTGAGGCAATTTAATTGAGGCACAAGCCTAGGAAAGATGGGACTTCAAAGAGATATAAAAGAAACACGAAAACCGTAATTTGTCACTTCCAAATCTGCACCTAATCTTTTAGGGTAAATATCTTGAGAATATTTGAAATTCATATTTATCATCAACAATAGCTGGATTGACATAGATTTTTTGCCTTCCAAGGTTCTCAGCATTGTTGACCATTATAAAATGGTTGATACATGGTCCTGGCATCTGATGGTACCTAGTAACAGAAAATTCTCCAAATTGTCTAGATGCTATATAATACTTTTGCCTCAAATGCTAAATATATCTATATCTAGACTTGGACAATATACACCCTTAATTAGATTTGACCAATAAAATTTTTGACCAAATGAATTTTAAGATTATTAAATTCAATTGAAAACATATTTATCAATTGTATTTGTCGGTTCATAATTTCCCCTTTCGTCTTAATACCAATTGGAACTTGAAGAATTTAGTTTAACATTCTTGCAATCTGAATTTGAATGTGAAACAGAATATGGAGTTGCCATGAACAAATAATTGAGGCAAGGTTGTAATCTGATGCTTTTCAACAATACATATCAAATGTATGAGACCTTTGGCTATTTTAAAAGGGTGTGACAACACTGACAATCTGGTTTATGCCAGGTACATCGCTCAATGAACAATATATAGAGTGATGTTTCCATCGCTTATGTTTGCGTATGGTTCCTACTAATCTTTAATCCCATCCTAGTTTTGCTCCTCAGTAAAGCTTCCTCTCTTCTTTTTTCCCAGTTCTTCTTTGCTCTTCCTATCCTACCCTTTTCCCAACCCTGCGTTTCTGCTAGTTTTTTTTTTTTTTTTTTTCATTTGCAGCAGGGGGAGTTTCGCCGGATCTGCCATCGGACCTGCAGGGGAGATGGAGACCTTCTCTAAGAATCGTTAGCATACACAAGCGGTTCCAAGAATGGATCTGTTAATAGAAGACATTTCTATGCTTTGCCTGGAGCTGTGGCCAAGTCGGATCTATGGCTAGCAGCAGCCGAAATACCTGTGCTAAAAACGACATGGATATGGTATGATGATACCATTTTTTCTTATATTACT
>JAANSK020011133.1:0-34585 GCA_011763485.2 Isoetes engelmannii
GAAGAGAGAGTAAAAAACAGACGTAAGGTTTTCTTGAATTGAATCTCTGCCACATGGCGAGATATGATTGGCGGATTAGGCTGAAAGTAGAGTAGGCGGTTTTTACGTCGGTTTGCAGTCTATTCGAATAGACCGAAATAGAGGTCAGATTATGGGGGACAGACTTGGAGTCGCCATGACTGTCTAACCATGCTGGACATATTATGAACCCTAGAAAACCCCCTAAAATTTCTCATCCACCCCTTTTTTCGAAGAACTTATTTCTGTCCTCCCAAGCAGCATCCGGGTGGGTCAATCACCGGATGGCTAGCATCCATGGCGCTGCGGCAGCATTGATGCTGGCAACATGCAGCACCACCATGCGTCATAACCCCAAAAAGTGCAGAGCATTTTGGTGTTTTGATCCTGGCATACACAATTTGCACCAGCGGTGTATGGGAAAAGGTCTATCCCAACGTATTTCCCTATGGACTCCCAAGACTAAATTGCTTCATCGATGCTGGAGATTGTTAGAATCATGGCAACCCCCCGATAGAATGATATCTTGGAATGAACGGTTCAATATGTTCTTCAGCGTCTTGTTGTTAAGATCGGTAATTTTCTTAGGAAGCATTATTGGGTTCTGCTTTGGCAGTTTTTTTTTGCAAGCGAAAATTCGCGCACACATTGACAATAAGATTCTACCAGCCCTTGCATCTGTAGCTGCAAAACAGTTTGGCAGAGAAGTTCGGTTAGGAAATGTGGAGAAGCTTTCGCCAATGGGGATTACATTGGGTCCATGCTCTGTTGGAGCACACAGGGGAGAATTCTCTTGTGCTGAACTACCAAAAGTAGATATTAGGTTAAGGCCTTTCCGAAGTATCAAAAGGGGGACAATTGTAGTAGATGTCATTCTATCGCATCCCCATATCCTTCTTTGCCAAAAACGTGATTGGTCTTGGTTAGGCATACCCAATCCTTCTGAAAAGCAGCACGTTCTGCAAAGCACTGACCACAACATAGACACAAGAACTAAAATACGTAGGGTTTCACGTGAAAGCTATGCTGCTAAATTTGCAGAAAAAAGGGATGCTGCTGCCAAACTGTATTCGCACACAGGTTACGATTCTTCTCATCCTGACCCTCGGTTCAAATCCACTAATCTGCAGGAGGAAGTTGGAAAATTAGATATTCAAATGGACGAAAGAAATAAAGTCAGAGAAGGAGAACTACTTAGCGACCTTGATACTATTAGTAGCAACAGTAATAGTTATCTGGAAGCTACTGGGACTGGGCCTGAAATGAAGTTAGATACAGCAAAAGCTAAGTTTCATAACAGGAGTATTAGGAAAACTCTTCTAGAGGCAAAGAGATGGCTCACCAGAAGAGCTCATAAGTACAGAATGTTTGCTGTTTGGAACAATAAGGATCCACCAGCTGCAAAGAAAGAGATGTATCAGAGAAGAAACCTTGATCGAGCTGCTGTTGCTGCAGCTGCTTCTTTTGTACATGAAGAAAATGGTGTAAATGCAAGTGATGGTTTCAAGAGCCAGGATATTGAGTATGATTTGACAAAGCCACAGGAAAAAAATGACAAAGTTACATGTCCACCTTTAATCAAACATAAACTCCATGAACTTAAGTCCTTAGCGGCAAATAAAGCAGCTATATCAGCTGCAGCTGGGCAAGCGGAAGATTATAAACAATATTTGGCTATAACACATCAAGCAATTATCTCCTCAAGTAATGCAATACCTCATATTTCTACTTATCAGGGGACACATGGTTATCAGGAAACTGGTTCCACTATTTGTGAGCAAATTAAAGAAGCTGAGAGAATGGCAGAGCATGTAAAAGCAAGAGCAGAATCTGGAATTTTAGAAAAAAGTTTTCCCATTTCTCTTGAATCCGTGCACTTTACATGTGGGACTCTTACGTTGCTGGCTTATGGGGATCATGAACCAAGGTATAGTATGTCCCATTTTTCTGCCTGCCAATACGAGCTAGTTTTTTGTGCATCATGTTATCCTTATGCTCACTTTACTCATATATAAAAGCTTATGTCCTTTGTATGTTAAATACCTCTAGCATTATTTTCCTTGTCATAAAACTAAGCATAGATTAAATATGGAAACGCATATAGCAGTGCAGTAGAAAATGGTCTTCCTTTTTTGCTCACTTGTACTTATTGTGATCCACTTTCATAGAATGTTGGAAGAAGTGGATGGATGGCTGAAGTTTGAGAAGACTTATGAGAACATAAATGTACAGGTTACTGGCAAAACACATGGGATAACAGAGAAAGAGAGCAGCCATGGAATAGTTGCTGTTAAAGCTGTGGTGGATATTGGCCAACAGAAATGGCATGTTAAACTTAAAGTTCAGAACCTTTCTGCTCCAGTATGTTGAGAAACCTGTAATGAGTATTTCCTTACTGTCAATATAGGGCGATAAAAACTTAGCAACTATATAGTTTGGGCATTGATGCCGTGTTGATTAGATAGCAATAACAGGAAAAAATCATATAATAATGCTAAGTTAAGTCCTTGTTCATTGGCACAGGCATGCTTCTAAATGGTCGGATTTTTTTTGTGCAGCTTTTTAATAGGTTACTAGAAATACCTTTGGACTGTTCAATTGGCCAAGCTGATGGAGAGGTTAATGATCTCAAACCTTGTCACTACATTTAATAATATTGGTTGCTAACATGGCACATGGAATATGTATTTCTGCGGTATCTGTACTGTGCTTGCATGAACTATGTATTTGTAGCAAAATATGTCTACTGCTTTTCATGGCCTCACGTGAAGTTGTTTCTGTTATTCCACGTTTTGCAGCTATGCATTTGCGTTGCTTTTTTTTTTTTAAATCATCCAGCCTGAGCTTCTTACTGGACAAAGCTGAGAGTTCAACACATGCTCACATCCAAACTCTCAAAAACTACAGCGCGTCATAGCTTCAATATGCATGTTGCATTTAAACTGTTTGAAGTGCAACATGCTTGCAGGAACAAACTTGGATCTTTAACCTTTGAATGCTGCACCTTACCAACCATGATTTTTGTGTTCGATGTCATCTGTATAAATTTGCAGTGGAAGAAACACAATCAAACCTTTTGCATGACCTGATATTTATGGTGAAAATTGTGGCATGTTTTAACGTTTTTAAAACTGAAGGACCAATGGTCCTTACTTCATCAGTTGCTTTTTACTGAATATATTCCTCATGGGTCATGGCAGGTACACATTTGGATGGAGAAGAGTGATCATTTTCCCAACTTCGGTGGAAAAATTGATCTTAAAGATTTACAATTTCAAATATGGGAAGCACCATCGGCATTCAAGGTTAGTACTTTCAACATTAGTATCCTTCATTCCTATTTTAAACTTCAATATACCAGACTTATCAGGGCATACTTTGTTCTTGAAGTAGGATCTTGTTAATTGATCTAGCTTTTACACTGCTTTGCAGCAAAACTAAACTAAGAGTTGTCTTCTTTTGCAGAATGTTCATGGGACTTTATTCTTTCAAGGACAGAGAATTTTTCTTCACAACACGAAGGGGTTCTATGGTTATATCCCAGTTAATGTGTCTGGGGATATGGACTTGAATCCTGAAAATGGGGAATATCGCCTTAGTTGCCAGGTCTATTCCATGTTATGTTGCCAACAACAGAATCTCTAAAAAGTTAATATGTCTTATTCATGGGAACAGGTGCCAGAAGCTGAAGTCAATTCAATGATGAAATCACTTAACATCCGGCCTCCACCTTTCTCTGTATGTACTTTTGTGTATACCTTTAACGTAATCCCACTTATCTGCAATAGTACCATGTTTGCTTCTCTTCACTTGTCGACATTAAGTCGAGATTTTATTTCCGTGCAATTCACTTACGAATAGGTCAGGTAGAAAAGGTTTTCTCACTATGGTTGCAAATGCTTTCCTTCACAAGGCGGGGTAGCTGCCAAAATATTTTTGTCCTAATTGACTTTCTGCTTTCATGCGATACTTCTCAATGTACTTACAAATAGGTCAGGTAGAGAGTGATATGGTTGCAAATGCTTTCCCTCATGTTAGTCACAAGGCTAGCAGAAACTTCCATTCAGTTCAAACTCTCATCCTGAGAGTTTAACTTTTAGTTACTCCAAGAATACATTTTTATTGTTGTTATATTAGTCGAAAGCCATATTTGTGCCACATCAGTAGGATGAATGATGTGGCAGGCAGCTAGTAACTAGACGTTAGCATATGTGGACATTAGGATATATGTGGACATTAGGATATGTTGTAGTTTGTTGGATGGACAATCAAACCATGTATTGTGCTCTTTCTAAATCAATTTATCTTCTTTTTAGTTTCTTGCCTTGTTCTTGTTTGCTGTCTGTGAAGTCAGATCTTAACATGATACGAGAGCCCGGTGGCAGCAAAGGAAGCAATGTTGGTGCCAACTTTGACGTCTGAGGTAGAAGTCTGTGGAAAAAGGCCAGTTTACAGAGATACCTGAGGTCAAAGCTGGTGTCTGAGGTGACGGTCCAAATTGGGCACAAGGTCTGAGAGTTGTTTGTAATCCACTGAGGGAGCAACATCAGTGTTGTGGAAGTTTGGCTTGTGATGCTAGAGGTCAAATCTGAAGCTAGGGGCCGATTTTGCGCAGAGGCAGAATTGGGAGTGTTTTTTTTCCCTTGCAACGTGGCTATGTTCCGGAATGATAAGAGGAGTCCGGGTATTTCTTTCCCATGGGAACTAAATTTGGTCGTTCTTCTTTTTCTTGTTCAAATGGATGCCGGAAAGGTGCCTTGCAGTAGGAACTCCATCCTGAACGCAGCATGGGAGGCCCATTTCAAAGGAACATTAGACATAACTGGAGAAAACCACACAGCATGGAAGGCCTATTTCGGAGGGGCAGGGGATAAAACGGGCTTGTTGAAGTCCTGGATCCCAGTTTCACTATTAAGTGAAGCCCTGGGCATGGTCAAGATAAGTCTTGATCTTGCTGCTGCAAATCATATTGCAGGATTGAAGATGATTTCTGCTGCATGGGATCACATGTAGCAGTTTGTGACAGCTTATGGTACTGGAATATGTACCTGAAATATGAACTGCATGATATCAAGCTTACCAAAAAGCATGCATGAGTAATTAGCAAAATCATGCAAATCAAATTGGCTCTTGCTAACATGGGTGTTCTTGTGGATGACAAAGTTGTTGTCCAAGCTTTGCTTTGTGGGCTGACACCACTGTCTGCAATGTTGTCACAACCAGTGAGTTGCAAAAGAGATCTATCAAAGCAGCTGTGCTCCTTTCTTACGGCAAGACATCAAACTTCAACATCAAAACAGCAAAGGTTGGCACCGCTTTTTATCCTAGAGTTCAAAATTTGGCCCAAGAAAGGCTATTGTTTTACTTGTGGCGAGGCAGGCCACTGGTTTAAAGATTGCCCTCATCGCCTAAAATGACAAATCCTCTCTCAATGAGTATACGGGCAGATCCCCATTAGGATCTGAACTAGCCGAAGATGTCAAAACAGTCCTCAAACCATGATCATTCCCATTGACAACCTGATTTCTGGGTTTGCTGATCAAAAAACCTTCTTGCTACAAGACAAAAGCCTGATCCAGTGGGTTTGCTACAAGACAAAAGCCTGATTGTGACAAATCAGAAGCTTGGATGCCAAACGACAAAGCCAGGTCCCATTTGAACAATTCGGAAGTCCTCACCCACTTTCCGATTCACCCAAAGGTTTTGAGGGCAGCCCTGCCATCTCAGCAAATCTGATCTCCGAAAAGCTAATGGGAACGGACGGAAGTCTCAGCTGCCTATTGGGGGATGTGTCCTGACTCTGTTGCCATTTATGAAGATTGCAGATATATGTACTAAGTAAAAATTTAGTTCAAATGAGGATATCAGAGTAGTAAACTGCATGACGTGGCAGTTAGTATCTAGACATCAGAGTTTGTTAAGGGCAATGTCGTCCTATAAACCATGTCTGCTCTTTGTAATTCAATTTAGCTTTTCTTCTGGTTTCTTGCCTTCTTCCTGTGAGTTCCTGCTGTCTGTGGGGTCAGATCTTAACATTTATATGGCCTTTTACAATGAAATATGTTAGTACGATGATGTGTTATGATGTTGAGTTTAGTTATCCATCCCTGATGGATAAGTTAGTTCCAGTTTCATCCATATATTTTAGTAGTTATCTTCATGGAAGTCATCCTTTACAATCAGTCAATTGTAATGGTAAAATAAGAATTCTCATTTCATTGCTGGTGAACAGGTTGCAGGAAATCTGAAAGCTGTGGTCTATTGCCGAGGACCCTTAGATCGTCCTATATTTGAAGGAAGTGTTGAAACTCCACGGTGCCCGTATAAGTTACTCCCACGTTGTGGTTATTCTCCAGCTTACATTGCCCTTGAATCCAACTATGGTAAAGGTGCAGTAGCTGCATACGACCGCATTGCATTTTCCTATGTCTCTGCAAACTTCACATTTGACACTGATAATTGTGTAAGTAGTTTTTGCTTATGGATAGCATGTCCGTTTATTTTCTTGGTGACATGCTAATACTAGTTTCATATCTAGAAAAAAAAAAGGATTTTATTAACGTCTACATGAGACCCCCTTAGACTCTATGAGAGAAGTAGATACATCAAAACTTCATCATCTAGGAGCATTCCCCTAGGTTGAAACTGCTAGGTACAAGTAATAAAAAAGAAACAAAATACCTAGAAGTTAAACTTACTAGAGTCTACATCACGTTTGGTTCATCTAAGCATCCCCTTTAAGGGACTAAAAAGATGCTATGATACCTGGAACATGCCTACTTCTTTTGCAACAATTTCATGTTTAGCCTCTTTTTTAGCTTTTATTAAGAAGAAATAGACAGATAGGATCTATGAGGCCAGACAAGTTTATATCATCTAGGAGCAATTTCTAGTTTATTAGTGTGCTATAAGAAACTCTAGCATTTCAAAAAGCACAAAAGAAAAAACCGAAGTGCCGTTATAGTTGCATTTTGATACGGCTTCATTTAGCTGGTTGGTTTAAAACGTAGACTTATTTTCTTCATGAAAAAACTTCTCTGCTGCTCTCTTGCCTATTTCTTATATTTTTTAACTTTGGAAGGGAGGAAGGTGGTCTATGAGAAACCCTCTTTCTTGAGCCATTTAGAGTTCCTGGAGAACTACCCATATTTCTTCTTTGGCCAGAGGTTTGGCGGACACATATGCTAACAAAGGGACCTTTGCTGGCCTAGCAAATGTCTGCAGCCTATGAATATTTGAGATGACTCGGAAAGCAGCACGTATAGCCTCATTGAAAAGCCTAGCACGTATGGCCTCATTGAAAGCGTCTTGAGGGTATGGGGTGTGAATGTCATGAATTATCTAATCAGCTTGAAGTTTTACCCAATCTTTTGTTTTTCGTATTTTTAGTTTCTTAGTGGACTTTTTTCTAAGGGTTATGGACAAGAGTGCTGAGGACCATTAACTTCTTCCCAGATACATCTTACAGACATGATGAATAAGCCAACAAAACCTGGAGCCTGGCAAGGCGGCACTACCTTCAATATCATGGGGTGCGAATATCATCAATTATCTAATCAGCTTGAAGTTTTGCACAATCTTTTACTTTCCGTATTTTTAGTTTCTTAGTGGACCTTTTTCTAAGAGCTATGGAAAAGAGTGCTGAAGACCATTGACTTCTTCCCAGATACATCCTACAGACATGATGAATAAGCCAACAAAACCTGGAGTCTGGCAAGGTGCAGGCTGGTTCTACCTTCAATATTTCCACATTTTATGTTAAAAAACCAGCTGTTTATAGGCCTTCTAGAGGCTGCAACAGAAATAAGATAAAATATTGTGTCATACTTGAGCTGTTTATAGAAGGCGTTGCAATGATCATCATATCACCCATTCTGCGGCATTTCTCCTTTTGCTGTTTCGCTTGGATTTCATGGGAAAGCTAGCTTGAGTGCAAAGAGCATGGAAATAGTGATGCCTTCTCTTCCAATGTGTAATCTTTGTATCCCTGTCTATTCCAAAATGAAAGCAAGAAAGAAAGATTAGTGTCTACAGAAGACCCGTAGGGTCTACATCCAAGACACTAACATAATTTATCACTAAAAGCATCAATTCATATTTCAAGAAATCTAGAAGGATGATCCAATGGTCATCTTAACTGCTTCCAGGAATGCTCTGACATCGTCTTTGGCTCTTTTTCTCCCCATTATATAACCCCTCTTCTGAAAAAATTGCTATTGCCTGTGTTTTGCTTGAAGGAAAGAGGGAGGCAGGGAGGGAGATGTTTCTCACAAATGCCAATGGATTAACTTGAGTTGCTTAGCTGTGAAGCTATAACTAGTTGAACTTAACAAAATTATAGGCATCTCTTCTGCAATCTGTACAAACTCATTGGCCCAGATCACACAGATACGGCTAACCTGATTTCTAGCACCGTTAAGCCATATATTTTTTATAAGACTTTGCTTTATCATATGGAAAGAACTAAGTTCAATTATACACAAATCAGCCATGTTGCCTTTGGTATGTATATGTATATTATGAGTTGCAAGAGCATTTGTAGCGGTTCAAATAAAATATAAATGTTGCAAAGGTTCCATACTTGGACGTAATTTCCCGTGGTTTCTTGCTGTAATATCTACAGGTGGCAAATCTCTATGGAATTAGGATAAATCCAGTCAGTGGTGGTGAGATTCGAGGGGCTGGCGAAATGTGGGTTTGTCCAGAGGTTTGTTCTTTGTCATTTATTTTAAAGCCTACGATGCTTTAGTTCTTTAATATGCTCATTTTCTATTGACAATTGCAATGTAGATGTTAAAATAAGCCTTTGCAGCATCATGTCGATATTGAGACTCATGAAATTATCCCATATGTAAAACTTGCATTAGAATGTAAAAGACCACTACATAATGAATTCATAACAGAATTCATGCATGAACAGAAGATTCATGGATGGAACATGCAACACTGTTGCTGTCTCCTTTTCTTCGTCACAGCCAAATATGCCCGCTTCTCTTTTATAGTCTCCATTGACTCCATCATAGATGTCCGTTAAGGGATGGGTATTTCCTACATTCCTTCATAATTGATGCCGTCAAAATAGTCGATTATAAAACGGCTACTTTCTTGATCTTCCAATATTTAGATTCCAACACTCCCCCTCAAGGAATAGCCAGCGCTGAATACCTTGGAGCCAAAATTGAGCTGATGGTATGGCTCCCCCTCAGATGATATGCTTCCCCTACAAATTAACAGTGTTGCCTCTTGAACAATGCTGCCTCTGTTACAAATTAACAGTGCTGCTTCTGGTATGACTCCTCTTTAAGTGAAAATAGAACTGATGGTATGGCGCCCCTTCAAATGCTATGCTCCCCCTACAAATTAACAGCCCCCCTACAAATTAACACTGCTGCCCCTCTTTAGTACTTGCTTGCTTTATGATGGATCAAATAACAGTCCCCCCCCTACGAATTAACTGTGCTGCCCCTCCTTAGTACTTGCTTGCTTTATGATGCATCAAATACTGTTCTACTTTCCTTCCCCTTGCATCTTGAAGCGAAATCCTCAAGCTTTGTTGCCATATTCTCTGATTTGCCTTGAATTGCCCAGGTTTCAAGTTTTTTGCACAATCTCTTCCATAGCGTGATGAAGACCCTTTTGATATCATTAACGAAATCGGCATCAATTGGCCCCTCTGCTCTAGTTCCTCCTGGACACAATGTTATGACAGTCATGGTGCCAACCTCTTCATCCCATAGTAATGGAATTACATTACTAAAAACAAGCTTTGCAACCACTGAATCCTGTAGGACTTCACGTGGTTTGACGCTTAAGGTTTTCATAAGATGCTCGACATGAGCCCACTCAGCTTTTTGAACATTCTGGTTGAATACCTCTTTATTCTCGCTGTCATAAACATTGAATCTACTCCATTCCATGCAAAACGGGGCCTTCTTAATTTGAACATTCTTAATTTGCAGCAAAATAGATTTGCATCTCTTGAAATGCTCTTCCACAAAAATTTTGGCATACCTTATGTGGTTTCTTTCCTCAAGAATGTACAGACATATCGGATCAAAGATCAACAAATCATACATCGGTTCTCACAAGCTGCTGCTGTCAGTATTAGTGCTCAAAGTTCTAGCAAAAGAATCTCCATTCCAAGCATGAGCCTTTGGATTTGAATGAACAATTGTCATCTCTAGAATACCATCTCCACAGCCTGAGAAATCTTCTGATCTGGACTTAGGGGGGTTTCCCATGGACGGACCTGGACCCGAAACCTCAAGGCTCAGGTTTCTGAGTTCCCATGAACCAGAAGACCTCAAGGTTTTCTCTGCAAAATCCCAGCCGATTGATGCACAAGCACGAAATCTGAACGATCAATCCAAATCAGGTCAAAGACCTCACCAAAAAGTATCAGCGATGCATTACTTTTGGTTAAGGTCCTAAACCTGATCCTCAGAATTGACTATCCAGAAAACCTGGAGGTTTCGCCTCCATGGGAAACCCCCCTTATCCATTAGCACTCTTCATTCTATCGCCTCTTTGGCATCTGGATCCAAATCCTCTTTCCTTTTAAATAATCTCATAATCTCTGGATAACCTTGCTTCTCCTTAAGACTGTTGGACACCTCATTTGTGGTCCCTTTTGCAGAGCTTAATTTTCCCATGCGTTTATGTTAATTTAACCCAGAAGGCAATGGCTTAGTTTGCAAGGAAAAACTGCACCTTATCCCTGCTCCACACAGCCTGGTACTTAGATTCTTAACTGTTACAGCCACAAGAAACCTTATCTTCCATCCTTTTACAATTTGAATCCAAAGAAACTTCTTCATTCCATGCTTCCTTCAAATGAAAGTCATCTCACAACCCTTGGATCCACTAGCATGGGGCACGTGGAATCCCGTGTGAATCAGCCACCTTGTAAGGCTAAATACTATACTCCTGCTTGGCAACCTAAAACCTCTTTTGCAGCCTAGTAATCCAAACAACTTAAAGAGTGCTCTCGGTGCCTCTTTAAGATCAGCACAGGTTGCCACCACTTTCCTGCTCACTGGAGTTTCCTCTTCAAGATCAACCTTGACCTCCAACAGCTTCACCGTTACTGGATCGTTCATCATAACTTTGCTGAAGACTTGTACAAGTATTTCTTTACTTGTATCTCTTGTACTTCTACCAAGTCCCATAAGCATTCTCGTCCAACAAAAAGTGCTAGTTTCAAGAATCCTCTTCGTCAGCATGATTGTTCTGCATGTAGTTTCAATCAAATGCTCTGAATGTTGATCCTTTTCTCTCATAGAAAGCTCTGCTGATGAAGCCTCCCGTATTTTCATCCTTTTGCATCCTCCTGCTTCACAGCAGGTCCTGCCAACATCTTTGTCCCTTGGGTTAACATCTCTTCTCGTTGACAAACTTCTTCTGGCAGTGTCTTTCTAGTCTCTTGCCTCACAAAAGGCCCTACTAACGTCTTTGTCACAGGAGCCTTCAACGCCATCTCTCTTTGACAAACTTCTGGCAAATACTCGTAGCACCAGGGTGCTACTGTTGCTTCAAATATAAGCAAGATTTAAAGCAGGATCAAGACATCCACAGGTTGATCGACCCGCTCTGATACGATATTGAGACTCGTGAAATTATCCCATATTTAAAACTTGCATTAGAATGTAAAAGACTACTACATAATGAATTCATAATCGAATTCATGCGAACAGAAGTTTCATGGACGGAACATGCAACACTGTCACTGTCTCCTTTTCTTCGCCACAGCCAAATATGCCCGCTTCTCTTTTATAGTCTCCATTGACTCCATCATAGACGTGTGTTAAGGGACGGGTATTTCTTAGATTCCTCCATAATTGATGCCATCAAAATAGCGGATTATAGAACGGCTACTTTCTTGATCTTCTAATATTCAGATTCCAACAGTACCATTTAAGTTTTTTTCAAAGGTTCCTACTGTTAGATAATATGAAACACATGAACCATAGTGATACATGTCATCTTAGGATGACATATGCGGTCCATAGGTAAACGTTAGGGTAGGTATGCAGGATTTTAATTTTGTCTTTTCAGTTAGTACATAATGTAAGACAAGCTCTTGGTCAGCTCAGGGTCTCATCTGGTCGGCTTGAGATTGAGGCTGGTGCAAGTAGACCTAAGGCCGAGTGCTCAAAGAGGATCTGCAGAAGCTTTCATTGGCTTTTTATTAGTATTCTAGTAATTCTCCTTTTTAGTGTTTTGGAGTCTATTTTCGTCCTTGCAGTTCCTCAATTTTGTATGTTCTTTGTCTCATAGATCCGAAGGGTCTCCAGTAGATGCTAATAAATCTTTCCTCTGCATCAGAGACACCGGAACATCTAATCCTACTGCAAAGGGGGTAACCATGGAAGTGTCAAGGAAAATAAGGCGGGCAGCAAAGGGGAAACATGAACGGTCTTTTAGAAGGGAATCAGGAAAAAGATAAAAGTTTCTTAATTTTCAATATTTGTTTTTTTACTTTTTTTCACACATCTAGGAGGGTGCAATGCGCCCCTAGCTTCCCTAGATGTTAATATAATATATCTTTCTTATATAGATAGCAATCACCTAAAGAACTTGCGGTCTATAGAGGCATCTTCTTTCGTGTATACAATCATCTTCTTCCGTGTCATTTCCTTTGTTGTGCTCAGTAAAATCAAGTTCTAATTTGGTATCAGAGCCAACGCAAGGAGAGTAGGCTGGGACATCAATTAAAGAAGTACAAGACATAAAAATCAAGCAGGCTTGAATCAGTGAAGCAAAATTTGCAAGCATAAATAGCTTGGGAGGATTATTAGGCTTGTTTTAACAAATAGGTCTTTAAAATAAGAGTAGGCGTAACAGTTCTTCAACTCCTTCCATGCTTCTTTGAAACTAGATAATGGTCTGAGCCTAATCCTTATTGAAGAAGACACAAGGAGTTGAAGATAGGCTAGAGCTTTTCTATCTAACTCAGTGGACTTGGCATCTTTTGTCTTATCCCAAGCAGGATCAAAAACAGCTCCAGGGTTGTTGTTAATGGTCATAAAATTCTCAAAGAAGTCTGCCCAAACATCCAATTGCTTGGCGTGAGCATGGGATCTTTGGAAAACTTGAAAGGATCCATGAGATTCGAACTATTATAGCTGAATCTAGAAGAAAGGATCAGAAATATCCTTCAAATTCGCTTCAAATCACTAAAAGACCTGCAGCAGCAAACACCTGTCCTCCTGTGATTCTGCTCCTCCTTGCAGCAAAGTAGTGAGAATCCACTCACTATACATCAGATCTAAGCCAACCCTTTGCTCTGATACCATGTTGGAAGATCAGGAGGAGAGAATGGAAATGCACTACTTGCCTTTGCATGTCACCTGGTTTGGACCATTTGACCATTGCACGTTGGACAATGTGACCTTACAACGTCCACATAGGGGTAACTTTACAATGTTATTTTAACAAATTTTTGGTTTCGGAAAACAAACATAAAATTCTCTCTGGTCAAATCAGCAGACACTTTTTGAATCAGATCATTGGTTGGTCTGAGGAAATCCTTCACAAGGGTGCTAGAGCTGATGGCATGCCATGTCTCATTGTACCAAGGACCCAAAGTGTGCTGGGGACTCAGAGTTAGTTTACTAAGTCTTCTTAGATGATAGGATGACATGCCACGTCATCACATGTGACTATATACGCACCTCATTGTATCATCTCTCCTGATTGAAGTTTTTATCGGTAAAGGAGAACATTGGCGCCCTTCCTCTTATTCATGGCAATGGAGGGAAATCATGCTTAGGTGGAGAGGAGCTTTCTGATGAGCTTGCAGGATCTGGGGCGGAGGGCGGATTTGCATCAGCAGTCCTTTGGATCAGTTCTTGGCAGATTTTGTTGAGATATGAGCAAAGAATTTATCAGACTTGTAGTCGAAGGTATAAAGAGTATTTTCAAGAGCTTTTATGATGTCTCCTGAGTAAATCAGGTTAGAATGGAATGATATTTTGGTTGGATGGTCGATTCTGACCAGGTCGATTAGTTTCAAGGCATCTAGGCTAGTTTCTTGATTGATTTATTCCAAAATTAAAGGAGAAATTTCAGTCCACAGTTTCTGTGATAATTAATTTGAAATAAAAGGCGTCCGACAGTTTCAAGACGCTTCAGCCTCTTCTCGACTCTTCAGCATCATATTCTTCTTGACGATCTATTTCCTAGCAGATTTCTCAGTTAAGGAGCTATAGGGAACATAGATGGTCCTCATTTTCTGATGCCAGTAAACATGTAACAGGAGCCTCTCATATTTGGTCAATCTGGAAGATCATAGCATGATGACTACCATTGGAAATGGTAGCATTTGTCAATCTGTAAGCAAAGGGACCACAAATCTTAAGTCGTCTTATATTTTTTGGAAGTATAGCAAACATCTCTTCTTTGGTGATAAGATATATCTTACAAACATAGACCCTGCCAAACTGGAAATTTTTATAGCACGTCATCTCAGCAAGGCTGGGTTGTATACCCGGTGCTTCTATTGGCTCCCAATTCGGGTCTCAATTCCAGATCCATATTCGACTTGTCCAATGTAAGTATTAAGCTCATAAATTAAATTGCAGGTAGTGGAAAAGTCTAATACCAGCTTCTTTGACTTGTCATAATCGGCTCAGGTTTTGGAAGTGTTAGACAGGTCAAATACTCGTTCCTTTTAAAATTTGGGTTGCCGGATGATTGTTAACTGGAAACCATGGTACGTTGGTATTAAGACTTGATATGTATTGGGCAAATTGAATACCCTGTGTTCACCATTTTATTACACAAGTAGAATAACATCATACTCTTAAGACATAGGAACAAGAGCTTCCAAAGTCATTGAAGGTTTTCTATAGCCAATGTCACCCATGTTGTACACTACAAGCAGACCACCCTGAATATTTTTGTATTGGTTTTGCGATAGCTTAAAAAGTCTATGAGGTAGAATGCCCAGCTTGCATTCATCAATCTATATAGAGGCGAAGAGGTGTAGAGATTTCAACTTCTTGGCTGAACTTGGTCTAGAGGTGTCTCCTACAAATTTATGTAGGCAAATGTTAAAAATGCATCAGAAAAGGAAAAAAAGGTAAATGGATGGGAATACGAGAAAGGTTCTTGATACTACGACTCGCCACGCATATGCGATAATATCTAACTCTAGTAGGAAAATAATGTTTAAAATTTCTGAGCACAATACTATTTGTTCTTGAGGAAGCTGAAAAGCACCCAGTGAAGATGTTAAGTGATGAAACACTTGGGGAGAGTTGGGTAAGTTCACGAAATTTGAAATCTTTGCTAAGGGAAAGACTACTCAATCAGGTCAGCCTCACTTAGAAATATAAAATAATGACTGATTTTTATAAACCAGATGAAACCGAGGATATTAAAATATAATGGTGCAGGTGGCAAAGTTAAGAATTCTTGTCAATTGCCTTGTCAGTATGACATTGTGGCGGGAAATATTAGATTTGATGATAACATTATTATAGCTACAGCAGAAAATAGTGGTAAAGCAGAAACATAAGCACCTGGAACATTTAAAATTCTCATATGTCACTTTTTCTACAGAAGTTTGATGGTATGCATGCGAAAGCTAGTGCTGTTGATTGTGGTTTTGAGATTTGTCCGCATGAACATCTATATGATTTTGGTGCCACAAAGCATTTAATTTAAGTGCACAGGATCTCAATAACCCTACGACGGAGGCCACGTTAGATTGAAATAGCGTCCCAGTAAGGAAGAGCTTGCTTTTCAAGTTCCTGTCAAGGTTTGGAAGGCAAGGTTAGGTCCAGGTTAGCAGAACTGTTTCAATGTGTTAGCAGAGGCTGAATTACAGAATGGTTTGATCTATGGGAAAGGCCAAGCCAAGAAGATTGAATGTGGGATGGTGGCTCATAGTGAGCACCTATGGCATCAATGATTTGATCATGCGGAAGATTCACACTTGGAGACCTCTCATACTAGAAAGCCTACAGGGTTTGACTGTCCCTGCATGTGTTCTTAGGAAACGGTCACTCTCCCATATCCTTCCCATGCCACCCACAGAGCAACAAAACCATTGAAGCTGCCGCACAAAGATGTTTGTCCTATAACACTTGAAAGGGTAAGTTGATTTGGCAGTTTTATGACACCGCTGGCCAATTTTGTTTTTTGTCATCTTTGTGGTTTTATGATATTTCGCAGAGTTAGCAAATTTTTTTTAGGGGTTTAGTTGCATGCACTTATGTGGTCAAATGGCAGTCTTTTACAAATTTGTAGGTTTTTAAAATTCTTCATTTTTCTAGTTCATTAATAATGAAGTTATGTCCTTGTGGTTGTGTATTTACATGCTGTTATGATCTTATAATCAGGGGGAGATGGACCCAACAGCAGTCAGGGTTGATTGTTCTGGTCATGTATATCTGGAGACTATTCTCCAAGATTATGTTTCTGCAACACTGGAGCTTCCAGCTGTTTTCTTGGGTGCAGTGCATGGAGAAGCGAAAATACGTGGGTCTCTGCTTCAGCCGTATGTTCATGGCTCCAAATTCATCTTTTCTTTCCCTGCAGTGAATGAATTTGTTTACTAGACCTGTTAGCCTGTCTAATATAAATTGAATGCACAAATAGGATTGATGTGGTGAAGAAATAGTTACAGAAATGGCCAGTTTGGCCATGTGGAATGGCAAAATGGTGGGCTGGGCGGGGTAGAAAGACACCATGGCTACAAAAATATATAGTTGGTGGAAACGAACATCTTGAGACTATTTTCTGCTTTCCCCACTTTTGATTTACTGCTAAAATGCTTGCCCTTACCTCAATAGCCACCTTAATGCTCTGCAGCTCAAAGTTTTTTAAGGTTAATTGTAAGAAAAACCGGCGTGCAAATTGAGATGGAGTCACAAGAAGCACCTTAGTGCCAACTTGGCTATACAAGATCACTGAGATGTAAAATTGTTTCATGGTAGCTGATATGATTAGCAGAAGATGCAACTGATTCATGCTTCCACCATTTTAAATTTCATGTCAAAGTGCACTCCTATGATCAAGACTTTGCTTGAGGTTGAAGTTCATTTGTTCTGCAGTAAGGAACTGCTATAATCTACAAACTATTCTCCATAACACCAAGGTTGGTAACAGCAAAATGTGATAACTTCAGCAAATTAGTGGGAAAGTGATTCACAAGACGCATAATTCTAAAATTCAGTTTTCTCCAATTTTCTGCATATCCGCATATCCGCATCCGAGGATCCAATGGATCATGAACATCTGAGGTGCTGGCTTTTATAAATGCCGGCACACATAATTATGTAATTTCATCTCCTTTCAGCTAATCAGCAATACAAAAGCACAAGCAGTTTTTAAGAGGAGGCCCCAAAAGGTATTTCAGAGTGTTCATCTATCCTCTTTTTCCTCTTTTTCTTTGCATCTATTGATCCTTCACTTTGACATGGTATCAGAGCTACGGTTCCAGAAAGATGGATAGTTTAGCAGCATTGCTTTGTTGAGTCTTGATGCATTGCTAGGATCTGTTTTCAGATCATAAAGATTTGTGAAGCAGCAGATAGAAAGCTTTGATCCAGGTCGGTTTTAAGCATTCAAGACTTGTTTCCTTACAAATCTTTTTTAACTTGGAGAAGCAGGAAGGATCTCGCCCGGTTTCAAGCATTCTTGATGTTTATGGTCAGATTCAAGGGGGATTTTATAGATCTTGAATAATTTCTGCAAAATAAGGTTAAATCTTGAGAGCAAAAGGTAGGTGTATAAGATCAAGAGCTGGTTCTTCAGGCTAAGGGTGTTTCTTCCGTGTATTTGCAATATTAGCTTGATTGGGCAGATGTACAAGGATTTGTTATAATACTACTGCTAGGATGAAGAAATTTGGAGCAGAGAGTAGACCCGAATGGAGCATCCTTGCAGAAAGGGAAGAATGGATCGGGATTTACAGTCTTCAAAAATTTTTCCTGTGAGTAATATTTTTCTTTTCCTAGATCTGGCTGTAGAAGTCCTCTGTAGCATAAAGATGCCGGATCTGCAGTCAGGACTACTTTTGTTGATTCGATGGTCAGATCTGCAGAAATGACAGATCAAATAGGTAATCTATAGCAAACAGAGGCCTTATAGTCGTCCAAGAACGTTTCCAAAAACGTGGAGATCCAAACTTGGAGGAGCCATTTTAGGCTTTCTCAATGAAAAGGAAGAATATCCGTGTAGTTTTGGTGGACACAGAAGGCATTGGAGAATTTTTTCTTTTTGCTGCTTGTCTGGGCCAGTTATCCAATCAGAAGAAGCTTTATGAAGCTTTGGTGTGGAAATTGCTCATAATTGGTGGTGGAAATTTGATGTTCTAAACTTGAGCCCTGCATGGATATCTGACTAGAGTTATGTGATGAAGGGCAGTGGATGTCTGAATAGGGAACTTTGTTCTTGAGCTGAGTATAGGCCAGAACAGAGCTGAGTATTTCAGCTCAGAATAAGAATCTGTTCTTCAGCAGTAAACCGTCATACATTCATCTTTTATGGGTCTGCTCCCAAAATCCTAGGGACTTTGTTGAATTAGCTTTCCTATTGCAGACTTGAGAATTTGTCAAGTGGTTGTAGTAGAAGTAGTGGCCAGAGAGGTCTACGTCTCAGGAGGTTAGTTGGACAGGGAGATTTAACTCTCCAGTAGTCTTATGGCCAGGGAGGTCTAGATTTCGAGACAGGTCATTCCCAGGTGAGATCTTTGCAGACTAAGTGTAGCAGACTAAGGGTGTTTCAAACTTGTAAGCAGCAAGGGAAAGTGTGCAGGCAGCGTCCTTGGGTTGTGGCAAGTAGTGTTGGTACAAGTTCATAGTCTACCGGGGAGAGTTTGCAGGCAGCCAGGGAGAGTTGCAAAATTTCAGAATCTTGCTACGTGGAACTTGCAAAGCTGGTCAGGGGGATGCTGATTCTGTAGAAACAAGTTGTACAGCTCGTAACTCAGCTCAGGGGGAGTTATCAGTTGAATGATACGCTGTTGTTGGCTGTTGTTGTTTGAAAGCTAATATGCGAACTGGCATGAGCAGATGATACTTTTAGTAGCACTTACACAGCAAGAAAAATTCAGTTTGAGGGAGAGTTGAAGAAAGGCAGATTATACAGGTTGGTGCGTTCTTGCTTGGTAAGGGAAGAGGACAAGGGACATGTCAGTACTATGAGATGCTAGAATATCGAGGACTTCTCGTTCTTCTTCTGGTTTGCAAAAGTATCAGCTGATCTTGTCAAGACACAGGTGCTCTTTTTCGTAGCAGATCTTGATATTGTGAATGATGTCGGTTTGATCTCAGGTTACTTTTTAAATTCGCGGGACTATTGCAGTGGAATTTACTAGTGGCATGAAGGATCAGGCACAGACATCTGGCTTCTTATAACAAGAAAGTTCTAATAATGAAGTCATCTACTGCTGCGGCTAGATGAGATGTGATCTCAGGGAGAGATTATTATTGGTGTACAGGTCTAACGGTTTTGGTGTACAGATTTGTGGATGTGTGGGTTTGGGTTTTTTTGTACAAATTTGGATTCTCACACAGAGGGTTTCAGGGAGAGTGTTAGAATATAGAACCTCTATATATGTGTGTACATATACTTGTACATATATACCTGCATATCTATGTGTACAAATACATGTACACGTGAGTGCCTATTTTTCATTTACACATGAGCCAGTTCGTGCTATTCCTCTTTCTCTCTGCATCTCTCATCGATCTTTCACTTCAATACTTTTGCCGCGCTAATTCCTTGTCTTCCAAAGTGAAATGTCACTAAGGAATCAGAAATAAGAGAAGGTTCTTTAGGCGAAGCTGCTTTAGGCTCTAATATGTAACACCCCCACGAGGACTACCAATGTTCACGGAATGAGAGATATGAAGGATATGTTTCATAGTTTGGAAACCAGTGGCTTGCTGAAGCCATCGGCAGCCTGATTTTAGTTTGAGAGTAAGAGAGTGAGACTGCTTCAGTTTCCAGCTGTTGTTGAATGAAACAAGCTTACTATTGACATGTTAGTAAGTGGATTCTGGTTTTTGTACTCAAGCTCAGCCTTTATTGTGCTTGTACTAAAAGTTGATTGCTTTGTTGGGAGGTGTAGCCTGTTACGATTTTCTGGACTCAGTGTCACTTGTAGCCATATCATCATCTGCAGATACTAGTGTCTAACATTTGATATCAGGTTCAATTTCTTGTGGTGTTCGAGATGCTTTAGGACAAGATTTCAAATAGTAAAGGAATGATATGATTTGATGGATTTTGTGTGTTCTGGTAGTCCTATGGATTTAGGGTGTAACATTTGGTATCCACAACCCAAGATTCAGTTCCCCATTGAGGGGTTTCACGTTCCACATACTAGGGAGCAAGCATCTGAGGAGGGGATATGAATTAAAGGACCCGCCCTTCGGTGTATAGGTTATCACTAGGGGTGCTAGTGCGTGGCATTTGATGATACGATTGATGGATTGTGGGTATTTTTGGTTAGCCCTATGAATTTAGGGGGTAGCATTTGGTATCAGAGCACAAGGTTCAACCCTACGAAGGCATTCTACATGCTTAAAGGCAAGCATCCCAAGGAGGGGAGGAATGTTTTGAATTAAAGGATCCACACTCACATATCCAAGGTTCATCGCATGCCCCAGAGGCATGCCTCAGTTTATGTCAGATTGTGAAGGCCTTCAAGCTGAAATATTGAAGACTTTTAGTACTGGTAATTATGTACATATGTTGGCCTTCTTAAGATACCAATAATGTTATCGGCCTGTGTATAAGAATAGAATAGAATAGAACTATCCATAAGACTGGAGATCCTATAGATGATTCAAACTTTTGGATCGGACCTGTTCATAAAGCTGAAGATTGGCAGATCTGCATGATTTAATGCGGAGAAGGATGTGCGCAGGGCTAAGGGCCAAGATGCTTTCAGAAAGAACTTTTCAACTATTTCATATTTGCACTCCAATGGGCAATTATTGAAGAAGCGAAGGCTTAGAATGGTGAGGTATATTGTTCTTTCCTTAATTTTCAGAAAGCTTTTGATGCAGTCCCTTGGAAAGGCTTTTCATAGACTTAAAGCGTTAGGTCTTCCTGATGAGCTGATTTGGGCAGTGAGAATGTAGAAGGCCATGTTTTTGTAAGAGAGATCGCGGACTTGAGAGCAAAGAGGACACTAGGCGCTGACCTAAAAACCTCCATGACCTAATTCCGGATTTCAACTATGCGGATTGAATTTAGCCATGGATCTATCTCCTGTTAAACGTTATTTGGCTGCTCCAGAATTGGAAAAGGCCAATTATAGCCCTTTCACTGGCCCAGATTTGATAACTTCATAATTTCGGCAGGGGACTAGGGGACTGGAGCCAGATGGAGATGCAAATCATCGGCTTCTTCAATAAGGCACGTAACTTTGATGTGCTCCAGCAGACAGTAACAAGCCTGATTCCACGGATTGAGGCTCTGGAGAAGTCATGGAAACATGAGTCTAACCAGGCTAACCTGGATGAATTGGAGAATTTTAATTCTGAAATTGCAGACATACAAAAGTTGCCTTCAATTGAAGGACTGAAACAGATTGGGTTGGAGCTCCACTCCCATCGGTTGAGCACAAAAAGAGATGTTTGCAAGAGGTTGCAGAGGCTCGGAAAGATCCAATAAAATGGGCTGTCTTTAGAGATGGCCGAGTCATCATCCGTCTCAAGATCCACAACTAGGGATTATGGGTCTATGAGACCATCAAATCCCTGGCTATGGCAGCATGGAATTGTAATGGGACCTTAAGATCTGATCCAGGTGGTCATATGGACCTTGTAAAAGATAGAGATATTGTCTTTTTGTCAGAAACACATGAAACAACAGAACCTGGTCTTCCAGAAGTGTCGGGTTACTCTTGGGACTCAGTTTACAGATGCATGAAGAAAAGTAAACGAGGATCTCAACAATAGACCATATAATTACATTGAAACCTATCATTCAGGAAGCTAAAGCTAGGAAAGGAAAAGTGTATTGCTGCTTTGTGGATTTCCGCAAAGCCTTGGTTACGGTCTCTCTGAACCGTCTATTTCTACGGAATTGGGATTGGCATAACGTTTTATGAAAATGTCTTGGGAAAAATCAAAGTGCCCGGAGGCTGGTCGGATGAAAGCAGCAGCATGATAGGGGTTAAACAGGGCTGCCCTTTATTCCCTATGCTCTTTAGTTTATATATCGATGAGCTGGAAACCTTTGTAGCATCACTTGGAGGGGAGTGCATTTCCATCCTTCTATATGCGGACGACGATGTGGTACTTATATCCTCTTCCCCTGAAGGTCTTCAGCATCAGCCACGGGCACTTGAAGAATTCTGCACGCAAAGAAAGCTCAACGTGAACTTGGACAAAGCAAAGATGATGGTTTTCAACACGTCACGAGCTTGCATGCATCGCAACTCCTTATTCTTTATGGATCAACAAGTGGAAGTGGTCTCTTATTATACTTACTTGGGGGTGCAATTTAAAGGTCCCATCTTTAGCATGAAAGATGCAGCATACGCAAGACTCACAAAAGGATATGCCTTGTGCTTGCAATGCTAGAAAGACGATGTTTCCAAGCAGATTTTCAAGATGTTCCAGCAAAAATCCTTTTCAATACCTTAGTTCAACCAGCTGCATTTAATGGAGCCTTGATGTGGGGGATGGACAGGACAGTTAAAGAATGGGCTCAAATAGAGAGGCTACAAATCCATTTTCTATCTAAAATGATTATGAGCAAAACCTCTGTTTTGCATCCTATCATTTAGCAGAATTTTCAGCCACTCCTCTGCAGCTGGATGCAGCATTCCAGTTAGTGTCTTTTTTGCACAAGGTACAGCAGCTTGGGTCTACGCAGCAAGGTCAAAGCAGGCTTCCATGGATTGCCCTCAAAGCTTCAAAAAGGTTGGCTGAAAAGGGAATCTAAGAATGTTGGTACGCAAAGGCTTCGCAATGGGCTGCCTCTTTGGGATTTAGTATGCACAATTTGCCTCCTTTCCAACATAACATGGTGCAGCCAATATTGTTGTAAATCCTAAAGCTAAAAAGAGAGCTCAAAGGATAAAAATCAGCTCATCTGGCACGATCTGGAACATTCATACATATCCACGACATGGACAACTCCAAGTGATCTTCCCACCAAGAGGCAATTTTACGAAGATCACTTCCATGAGATCAGTGAAGATGGTTTCATCGAGCGTCCCGGATACTTGAATATTCACCTTGCACATGAGGTGAGACATGCTATTGGTCAGGTCAGGCTCTCATCTCATCAGCTTGAGATTGAGGCTGGCTGGGCGAATAGACCTAAAGTCGAGCGGACGAAGTGGGTCTGCAGATTGTGTCATTTGAATGTAGTTGAGTTTGAGGAACACTTCATCTTTACATGTCCCGTCTATTATGAAACACGGGGCAGGTTCCATTGCTTGTTTCGCGAACATGCCTCTCTGTCAATACTCATCAGATATAAGGACCAAAAATGTATAGCTCTTTTCCTCCACCAGAAATGTATAGCTCTTTTCCTCCACCAAATGACGGTTCATAGAAGAAATCTGTTGAAGGAGCAGGCTGATGGGACAGCTACACAAGAAAATGACCTTACAGAAAGGCAGATCATTCTCTGTACAGATAATGACAATAAACATATGACAGGCCCCCTCCCTGGACCTTCTAATTTGATCCCAAGAGGGATATCCATGAAAGTGTCAAGAAGAAGAAAGCGGGCGGGCAGCAAAGGACAAACATAGGCAGTCCTTTCAAAGTGGAAACAAGTCTGACATTACTTCATACTGAGAGCCAGTAGCCAAGAAGAAAAGAATCTTATGATCTCATCATTTTAGTTTTTAGTGTCAAGAAGAAGAAAGCAGGCGGGCAGCAAAGGACAAACATAAGCAGTCCTTTCAAAGTGGAAACAAGTCTGACATTACTTCATACTGAGAGCCAGGAGCCAAGAAGAAAAGAATCTTATGATCTCATTATTTTAGTTTTTCAGTTTTTCATTTTTATGAACATCTCTAGGAGGCTGCAAATGCGCCCCTAGCTGCACATACTTGCTGTATAAATGGTCTCATAGACCTAAGTGGTCTTTCGTAGACGTGAATATAATCTTTCATAAACATGGGGAGTGAATTTGCAAGCAGACGAATGGCCTCAATTAGAGAGTCTTCAAATTTCTCTCTTGTCTAGAATGATTAGAAGTAAACCCTCAATGCCTCATAGGATAATGTTGGATGACTATAATGCTAAACCCTTAGCTCGAAGTGGCTTTCCAAAGCTTTCCAAATAGTGGTCGCATGAAAGGGCCAAATGGGGCTTCATTGGCTGGCTTTTGTTTCATCAAAAGTAGTGGTTAGTATGATGTGTTAGTTCTCAAGAACATTTAAAATGTTTAATTGGCTTCTTAGTGGATAAATACCCTCATTCCAATGTAACTTGGCAGCACCCAATTCAAAACTGTGAGGGGAGCAGGTGAACCAGCTTATACATCATGATTTAGAGCAGCTTTATTGATACAACACCGTAACTATCGTGCACTGGGCAAAAGCATTAGAAGGCACCCTCTATATGTGATAATTACCTGCTGCCGCTCCAAGATCTACTAGAGTGGTCCCCATGGACTTGCATATGGGACTTACATCGTTCGTCCACAAGGCAATTTTTATTTTAGACTCTCCCATGGAGACTTGAACTCAAGATTCTTGAACTCATGATACCATTGATACGACACCTTAACTATCGTGCCCCAATCAATTGGGCAAAAGTGTCTAGACGTTGAGGCTTGACCCTCTATATGTGACCCCATGTTCCCAAACCATATCAAGGAGAAAGTGCATTCAAAAAAACCAAGGGAATTAAATTAATGCTGAGGTCTCTGGAAGCCAGTATACCTTCCCGTTTGTTAATAAATTTGCATCCGTTCCGTCCGCTTAGCATATTAAAGACTGCTTGCAAACTGCAATGGTCTGGCTCAAATTCTGCTAGCATAACAAGTATAGTACATGAATTTTGCTGCCTTTGCACAGAAAACTTGCTATTATGGGGTTGCTTGCTTCTCTTTTTTATGAGTTTACATATATATCTTGGTGATGCAGCATATTTGATATTGGATGGGCTATGCCAGAGGCAAAAGGAACATTTGATGGGGCTCATGGTGATATACGTGTTTCTTATAATGCAATGCTTATAAATGCCGCAGCTTCAACATTTGACCTTGCTATTAAAGTCGAGACTGCATATCCTGCTGCAAAAGATCAAACAGGAACATCTGCAAACCACTCACCTTTTCCTAAATTTGGAGGACTGGACGTGGATGTTCGCCTCCGTGGATTTGATATAATGGGATTTGTATTTCCAGATTCAGTTTCAGAAGTATTGCATGCCAAACTGACAGGGAAACTCAAGTTTCAAGGGCGTGTCACAGAACCATTGACAGATCAAGTAAAGGATATGGAAACTACACAGCATGGAAATAATGAATCTATGAAATATGGAACGCCTACAATATGTGGGGAAGTGCAGCTTTCTGGAATAAAGCTGAACCAACTTTTTATAGCACATCAATTTGCAGGATCATTGGAGCTATCACAGTCTATTTTCAAGGTTGGTTTGGCATCATATCTTTTTTTAATGTATGTGTTCGAAAACGCTAATGAATTCTTCTCTTAATGGTTTGCAGATACACACGGCTGGCAGACTTGATGACCATCTTATAGCACAGTTTTCCACAGAACATATCCAAGTCCCAATTAAAGATAGGTTAAAAGGTCGTCTAGACGTAAGCGGCTTATATGTTTCATTGCAGAGGGGACAACTGCTAATGGATCTTGAGTATGTCCCTCAGAGTTCTGCAGTTTTGCAGGTATATTCCATTCCTTCCAAATTCTGTTTTTAATTTTAAGCCAGATGTCTTGGTGATATCATTGTAGAATCTTACATTTTGTTCCCTTTACATGGCCAATTTTATCTTTGGAGTATTCTTTTCTGTGTATCCTTTCTGCCATTCCCAGTAAGCAATCACATCTATGACGAGCTGCTTAGTCACTAAGCAGTCATGCCAATCTATCATTTATGGGTTAGGCCATAGGATGACGTGGATGACATGACATATATGTGGAAACTTGAGACTTGAGAGTTAAATATCCCTTAAGCTGAAAGTTTCAGAAAGCAAACCTTATGAAAAAAAATGCCGTGAGTTCAGTATCCTTTTTGCGAGCCAGAAACCTCGACTAACAAAAAGCTTGAATCTTTGCCCATGAAAGCTTTGACAGAAGACAAGTTGTTAGTTGATCCATGGCAGATGCATGGGACTATAATTCTTATTGTAAAGGTCTAGGGTTAGTCCATAATCATTCATTGGATCTATCTTCCATATTACAGTTAGTAATATCTATTGGGAAAACCATGATAATATATTGTGACAGAAATGGAGAGTGGGTCTAAGCGGGAAACAATGAATTAAAAAAGAGTAAATTGATAGGGAGCAGATACACAAACCTAGTATTACATAGACCTTTCTTATAGATTGCACTAACTCTGCTAACTTGGCCACTGACTTCGCTAAAAGTTCTGAACAGTCTATCATGTTGCACCGCAAGGTATTGCTATGCCTCTGCAACGAACGGAACAAACAACAGAGCAGGTATGGCTGAAATAAAAAAAACCACTAAATATTTGACTTATCCGCTGTCATATATGATGATGTCACACTGTACACCTGGCACACTGCATGTTTGTTGTTGACTGCTGATATGCAGATAATTGATGGTTTTTGTTCCTGGATGTAACATTTGGTTATTCCAAGCCTTAGAATTGGTTCCATGAATGTATGGATACAGGAGGGGTTCAATTTCAGAAGGGAAGCAGCATCTGGTTGGTTCTTTGCCAATCATGGGTTTTACTCCGGCTTGACTCTACTCTATAGTGTTGACATATTCCACAAATGTTTGTTTTGAGTTTGCAGCAGTGTTAGTCATCAGGAGAGGTGTTAGACTTATATCCTGTTATGTATGATGATGTCACACTGCTTTTTTGGCATCCTGCACGTTTGCTGCTGACAGACTGTTTATATTAATCCCAGAGTAACAGTCAGATTCCATAGAACCACCGTGAATCTGCCAAGCCACCACCTTTTTAATCTGCCAAATTCATATATATGCTCCACTCACAGTTTGACATGGGTCTTTGTAATGTGATAGGCAATCTTTATGTAGGTAGATATAGACATCAAATTAAAGCCTTAAGAGGTTTTACCCGTATGAAGTTGTTGGAATTGATGAACTACACTGTGGAGGTCCTCTCGATAAATTTTCATGTATCACCTGTGCAGATACGCAATCTTCTAATCGATGAGCTGGAGCTTGCTTCCCTCCGTGGATTCTTGCAAAAGGTTCTTTCTTCGAATTGTGCTTTTCTTGCCTTCGTTTTTTTGTTGTATTTAGTTTTTAGATGACTGGACATGTCCTGTGTTTGCACGAGTCGTGCTTTTCAAAGACCAGGCTTAGACCAGGCATGGTTAAAATGACAGCCTTGTTTACATCACAACTGCACCTAGATAGCCACGTTATGCAACTCTAATGAGAGTCCTCTCTTGAAATTAATTTAAAGAGCTATCTAATGTTTTTTTTTCTATATTATATTGACTTACGCCGACTCCTAGTGTCTCCCCTTGCTGCTGCTGGAATTGGGAAAGCAATGGTCTTTCTGTAAGTTCGCATGTGATAATAGTGCAGTAGCCTATTTGCTGGTCTCACTTATTGGTCAGCTAAAAGTGTTTATGTCTGAAATAAGCCTCCCTGTGGAGACCTTCGCCCTCTTGTTTTCAACATCAGAGCAATGAGGTTTTTCTATCACTTTGAATTAATTCGTCTCAGGACTCCCTTATATTAATGAGCATCTTCAGACAAAGGGATACAAAGATTATTACACACATTGGAGGAGAAAGCGTTTGCTGTTTTTGGGCTTTGCATCCAGCTGCTGGTTGTAGCTTTTCTATAAAATCTGGGCCCATAAACTTCGAACACCCTAATTCTTGTTGCATTGAGCCAGTTTGGAGGTAGAGTATCATCTGCTTCATCCAATTGCTGAAGATTTTTTCCAGATTATAGTCAATTGAGCCTTCTTTGGCTTCACAGACTTGTCTAGTTTGATTTGTGAGTCCTGTATTAGATCTGAATGATTGGAGTCTGCATGGCTTATCTGATCAGATCTGTCATTATATTTGGAGAATTTATCATTCTCTCTGTTTCTTGACTGTTTTACTTATTGTAATTAAGAACATGGTGGTCAGTCAAGATCCTTGGAAATATTTCCAGCATTCAGTCTTAGATGGGGATGCTTACCTCACTTGGAGAGCATTCCAGACCAACCTTGAGTTTGGGCGAGGTTTTAAAGAGACTTCTATGCGTTTATTTACAGATTTCATGAGAGATCTCAAGGATCAAAAGGGCTTAAGAAAGCTTACAATCTTCTTCATACTACGTATCTTCGTCAGGGAGATGGTAAGCAGTATCTCGACAAGATAATCTGAGTGGCAGATTCTGCAAACATGATTATTTACTGTCAGTTGAGGCATCAGAAGAAAAGTACTTTGGAGCTGTTACTTCTATATACTTTGAATAGCCTATCAAAAGAATATCAGCATATGAAGCATTTTTACATACTAAGATTCAAATCACTTCCGTCAATTGCAGCAACAACTAGTTGATGCCCAGTTGACAAGTGATCATCAGTGAGAAGAAGCACATTATTCTAACGTTTCTGCCTTTTTTATGCAAAAGGTCTTCAAATATATCTTCGTGTCTGGACACGATTCTGGTTCATGTGTTTCGTATAGAGATTGATGTACTTGAAAAGTAATTTCTTAGTCTGTTGCAGAAAATCTAGAAGAAGATGATGTGTGGTTAGTGAACTCTGGAGCCACTAAGCATCTAGCAGGCAACTCTGATGCTTTTCAGGATTTAAAGTCTTATGAAAAGATTTTAGTAAGAAGGCAGATGGGAATGTAGAAAAGTCAGTTGGCAAAGGTGCTGTTGTCTTTCAGACAGAAATTTGCCCAAGGTTGGAGGATGTTAGATTAGTGCTTGTCTGCTTGTTGATTTGTTGTGTGAGTTTGATAAGAAATTGGGACTGTCATTGCTATTTATAGTAGGGTTTATTCTGCAAAAGAATCATCAGCCTCTGTTGATCTTCTGAAGCTTAGACCTATCAATAGTGAAGGTTTATATGTTTCACAAAAGAAATCTCCAACTAAAACTCCTATACAGCAGTAGTCTCTACTGTTCAATAATCACTATAGCATGCAATGGATATGCTGGTATCTTTGCCTTAGTCACAACATCTAAGGATTGCGAGTTTTTATAGGAGTCTTTCCATTTAAAATTCTCGTCCCCGCTCTATTTAGCAAATACATTGCAGTGGGTACTGCTTCAGCCCAGAAACGATGTGGCATATTCCATTGAGCCTTTAGACAATTTGCCATTCTACATATTGTCTACTACCTCGTTTGGCTATGGAGAGCGAGGCGTTGTCAATTGTCCTTTTATGCCATTCTCTTTCAGAACTGTTCAAACTTTGTGGACAAGAATTCGTCTCCATTATGAGTCCTTAGAATGAGTGCCCGTTTCAGCTTCGACTTGTGCCTTAAAGAATTCGAAATAATATAAAGCTTCTACTTTTGTTTTCAGATAATAAACCCACATGCTTCTTCAGTAATCATCCACCAGCAAGAAGAAATATAAAGATCCACCAATGGATCTTGTTGGCATAAAGCCATATAGATCAGCATGTACTAATTTCAATGGTTTTGGCGCTCTAAATTCAGACTTGTGAGGAAATGGAGCTTTATGATGTTTCCCAAGAACCCAATGTTCACATACCTGTTTTTCATCATACCTGTTTGTTGTCATGGATTTGAGGTAAACCATGTATCTCTCCTTGCTGGGACAGCGTGCACAAACTTCCATAACTAATATGGCTATACCTTTTTATACCAAATCTCTGATTGACTGCTGCTACGTGCTACTATATTTGCCTGATTTGGGCAGTGACAATCTCCATTTTATATAAGTTGCCTTCTCTTCTTGCACAGGCAATCACCTTCATATTTCTTATCATCTTCATAAACTCTTCACTTGGCTGAAAAATTATTGCTTCATCTTCATCGGAAAAGGCTTTGAAACCCGTACAAGTTATGCGAGCAACAGAAAGCACATTCCTCTTTAAATCCTGTACAAATTTCACACTTTGAAATGTCACGGTAGCATCTCCTTCTCCTTTTACATTTCCATTCCCTTCTATTGCTAATGATGAATCATCTCCTAGAAGGACTTTATCTCCATCATACTTTGTGAGTTTTGAGAAAAGAGATTCATTATTGTTATGTGAGTGGAGCAACCACTATCCAAACAAGCGGCGCACCTATCAGACTTGTATCTTACCTCTTCCTCTATTTGTATGACCTCTTCCATGGCCTCATCCTCGTTGAGGTTGTCCTCGTTGAGGCTGACCTCGTTGAGGCTGATCAGATTGAGAATCAGTTTTGGCCGTACCCTCTTCTTGGTGTTGAAAATTTCTCGACCCCTGCTCCTCCTACTTCTTGATTGGCTGAAAGTTCTTCTTGGTTGGCTGAAATTAACTTGCTCTTTTTGTTCCAGAATTTGGGATCTCAAAACTTTTGCTGTAGGGCTGCAACAAGCTCTTCGAAGCTAGGCTCACTCTCCCGTGCTTGAAAAGCATCAAGAAAATGCTCATATTCAGGTACTCCCTGATATACGACATTCAGCAGCTCGTCCTCTTCAACTTCAACTCCGATAAAAGCCAATTGTGCAGCAATTTCTATGACCTTCGCAATGAAGTCACTTACATCTTTGGATTCCCTTAACCTTAGACTGTTAAGCTGATTTCTTAACAACTGCTTCCTTGTATGTTTTTTTTGTCTCATAGATTTGTTGAAATCTGCGCCAATATTCACTAGCATTCTTCACTCCAAGTATGTGCCATTGCAAGGAATCATCCACTGCAAGTTGATGAGCAGCAGGGCCTTTTTGTTTCTCCTCCCATTTGTGATCTTCATTTTGGTCTTCACCAGCCACTATATCCTAAATTCCAGCAAGATCAAGTGCCAAAGTGATCTTCTCCTTCCAAATGGAGTAGTTGTTCCTTTTAAGCAAGAACTTCTCGCTCATGAACACCTTTTCCAGGCTGTCCATAGTGAAAACTGAAACCTGTTCTAATCAAAGCTTCAAATCTGCAAGCTCCTGCTCTATCTTCAACATGCAAGGCCAAATGCAAGCTGCTGCAACAAATCTTACACTTAAGAACTGCTGTTAGCTTGCTTAACACTGCATACAACTCAGCATAACAAAGGGATGCTTCTCTCTAAGCTTAAACACAAGTTAGGGTTAAAATCTGCTTTGCTTTCCACAAGGCAGGAAAGCAAATAAGCATCCAAGGATGGCAACACCGCTCTGATACCAAATGTTGATTGGAGAAGGTAATCTGAACAACAAAACAGAGTGGAGAGAGGAGGAGATGCAGCAAGCAAGAAACGAGAAGAAACTTGTGTTATACGCTAACTGACAAGATGTTACATATATATGTGCCACGTCCTCATGTTAAAAATAACATTAGTCGGTGTAAAGTAAATATGATTTAATTTTCCACCCATCAATCGCAATTGGTGTGAGTCAATTACATCCATACTTGGTCATAAGCTTTTAGAAGATAAAATCAAGCTTAGGGGAAATTCTCCAGGGACTACCAGTTATCTACCGGTCTTGAATCATATTTCCGACATGGCCCCAAAAGGCTTTGCCCTACCACAAGTGCGGCATTTGCCACGTCCTCATGTTGAGTGGCAAATGGAGAAAAAAGTGAAAATAAGGAGGGCCCATGGGCTAATACAAAATGTCCCATGGGTTACAACGTTAAATTATACGTTATGACTTAACATATCCAACATATCTCAAGGCCGGTGCATGCTCCTGTGGCTTCTGGTCGCAGTTGCAGACCGTGCCGTGCTCCTTCAGATTGGGACGTTTTTCAAAAGGGGTTTGGAGATCGTACCACTTGTCACAATCTGGGGATTATTATTCCTCATAAGTGCTTTTTTAGTCAAATGTCTAAATGGCGGGTTATGGGTCGTATGCATATATACTTGATAACCTATAGGTAATCATAAGGAGTTGGTAACACGGGAGTGTTACAGCTGTCTCCTGGCTCTGGTATCATGACAGCAAGAAACAGGTGAAGCAAGATCGCAAGAGGACTAAACTACTAAAGAAAAAGTAGAGTACATGCTTTTATTGGACAAATGCCGTTAAGGGATTTCTAATGTCTATATATGCTAAGTAACATCCTTATGCGAAGTAACTGCCACATCATTGATCCTACATCATTGTCAATGGCTGCACAAATATGTCTTATACTTTATACTGCTAATACGTTAACACAGGATACCATGCATATAAATCAGCTATTAAAAGCCAGGTCAAAATGCAAATGAATGGCACCTTGTAACTTCTTATGTGCTTCATATAGCGCATTCATGAACTAGGAACTGCTCCAAGAGGATATAAAGCCGTTGTGGCTGCCTAGTCTCATAGATACCATGGATCTTTAGATGTTAATAAATGTTTTTTTTTTCCCTTTTCGTGTATTTGCTTAATCTTTGCTAGTTCAGTTGAATGACTAAATTTTATCAGGTTGATATTCGACTGAATTTACAAAAACGTCGTGGATCTGGAAATTTGTCTTTAAGGCGCCCTCGTTTTAGTGGCGTTCATGGGGAATCACTTGAGATTTCTGCTCGATGGTCTGGGGATGTGGTAATGCACTACTATGATGTTGTGTGCTGAAAAGCTTTGTACCCATGAAATATTATTCTTAGTAAAACGTTATTGTCTTCTGTGCAGATCACTTTGGAGAAGTCGATATTAGAACAATCAAGCAGCCGGTATGAACTCCAAGGCGAATATGTATTTCCTGGACCTCGAGATTGGGTGTCAATGTCAACTGAAAAGGGTACATCCCATGAAGGAATGTGGATGGCTGGGGAGCTTGGACGCATAATTACTTCACTGGGTAGGTGGAGGCTGCGCTTGGAAGTGCCCCGAGCACAAGTGGCAGAAATGTTGCCCCTTGCCCGGTTGCTTTCACGAAGTAGTGACCCAGCAGTTGTTTCAAGGTCAAAGGTATTTTTGGTATTTTTGGTTAAGGGGTAGGCATGATGGGGCTAAGAAATGGTGTAATTTTCAGGCCCTATTCTTGCAAGGGGTAGAAAAGGCTGCATTTATATCGGATAACCTTTACAAACAAATTGAGGTGACATTGTGATAATTTTGCTATTCTGTGTTCTTTATTTGTGTACCTAATGTGTAACATTTTGTCGGCAGTTCATGGAGATGAGTAACCACAAAGATGTTCCTGGTGAAAATTTGCTGGATTCCCCATTGCCTGGTTTGGCAGAACTGAATGGTCATTGGCATGCAACAATTGATGCTAGCGGTGGTGGAAACAGTGACACACGAGTAATGACCTTTTGGTTGTTATCAGGCAGTTGTTTCGAATTTACTTACTAGTGTCCTTTAATTAAAGTGAAACTGTTGTGATTTCATGTCAGGCGGATTTTGATCTTCATGGTGAAGACTGGGAATGGGGGGCTTACAGAACACAAAAGGTCGTTGCAGTTGGTGGATACTGCAATTCTGATGGATTTCGTCTTGAAAAGTTCTTCATACAGAAAGATACCGCTACATTGCATGCTGATGGTACTCTTCTTGGGCCGACATCCAACCTTCATTTTGCTGTATTGAACTTTCCCGTGGGGCTTGTTCCGCGCTTATTACATGCTTTCCAAGAATCCTCCTTACAGCGTCATCCATCTTCTACAATACCGTCGCATATCCCTGTTAATGGAATTTTGCATATGGAAGGGGATTTGCGTGGCAATGTTGAAAATCCACAATGTGAAGTGCAAGTAAGACTTCTAGATGGGATAATTAGAGGTGTTAATCTTGGTCGAGCAGAAATGGCAGCTTCAATTACAGCCGAAAACCAGTTCTTTTTCAATGCTGTCCTCGAGCCAGTGACCCAAGCAGGACATGTCTATGTGAAGGGAAATATTCCGCTTGGTCATTCAGAAACGGAAAAAGTCACAGAGATGAAGCAGGATGGCTATCGCAAAGAACCAAGCCAAGCAAATGCATACAAGGATGATTCTCTAAAAAGGGATAAACAAGATCTAGATTTAAGTGATGCTTTCAAGGAGTGGGAAGTCATGGATGCGGGAGAACTAAGTATTGACGCAGCTGTTAAAGATGGCGGTATGATGTTGCTGGCTGCAGTTACTCCTGACCTTGATTGGATTCAAGGAAATGCTGACATCAAGCTGCAGGTATGAGTGAACAAAAAGGCAACTTTAATGCCTACTGGTCTTTATAAATCAGTCTTACAAAGTACATTCTCTCATTTGTCTGGTTGTGCTTGTGGCGGCGTAACTGTCAAATACTGAAAGAAAGAAGAAAATGCATACATTCTTAGTGTCTGCAAGAACTTAATTCAGACAGTGCAAATGTATCTAATGT